>DWNE01000060.1:0-42388 GCA_018249875.1 Cecropterus toxeus
AATATGAAGTAGCAAACGAGCAAGCAGCCCACCTGATGGTAAGTGGTTACTGCCGCCCATAGACACTTGTAAGCAACCTCATATAGAACAGAGATTCTATAATTATGAAGTCAACCATAGATGCGTTGCCACTTCTGAAGACTGAGATGGTTCCTTGGAACCACACCCTTCCGCCAAAACGCAAGAACTGCTTCACGCTAGAAATACGTGTAGAATACTCTTAGTTCAGGTAATTTCAGATATACATCATCTCACATGTTTTAAACACAGTTGAAACCGCGTACACAACTACATAGTCATGTAATATATATATAGTAGTATATTATTTGCAGACGCCTGCCTAACCTCAACAAATTTCAGCAATTAGATTATTTTCAGTATTTTAAAATCAAGCAAAATGTAAATAATGTACCAAAAATATTTAATAATCCACCCAGCCTTCAGTGAATCGACAAGCCGAGGTCAGTGGCACACTTTCAGCGTTTCAGTGTTTCATGCAACCGGCTGCAGTGTGCTGTAATCTTTTTATTTCCCAGTTTCGATCGTTAAAAAGAACTCCGTTGCAATGTCCAATACTAATAACCTTTTATATTTCGTTATGCAATGAATAAGTTACATGAAAACTTATTTAATACCCAGCTTTTCATACTATGCAATGTAAAAATGTTACGTTTCTGCCAAATTATACCAATAATATTTGATACAAAATTTGTAGCGTTACTGGTTGAATAATAGTTGAATTTAGTTCATTTATTAAACAATACAACGAATTTATCAGCCCATTTATAATTTAGATAACATAATACCTACATGGTAATTAAAAAAATTAGTCAATAATGTCAAAAAAAATTAAATTAAAAAAATATACCCCTAACGTAATATGATATATATTTTTTAATGAATTTTCCTTAATATTGTCGATCACAACATATATATTTAACACGAAATGCATATTTATCAATTTCGTAACATTAAAAATAAAAATATTCCTTTCTAAAATAAACCTACCTAATTGCTACGAAACTACAGTATTGACGATCGATCGCTGGTTAATGGGGCCGTAATAGTAACGATCGGTCAAAGGTAACAACTAACTATGATTTTGTTGTAACTTTCCGAACAGTTTTCAAGTTAAATTATGCGATGGTATACGATTCTTATATCAATACAATTATATGCTGACCCAATGATATATTGATATATCATAACTGACTAGTTGTATTACTTCTTAACTTCAGAATTTTTGTTTCAGCAGTTACAGCAGTTTCCTAGGTGGTAGACCAGTGCAGTTCGACCCGGTAGGAACCACGCCTATTTCTAGCGTGAAGTAGTTCTTGCTCTTCAGTGAAAGGGTGTGACTGCCGGCTTACATAGATATGACGCGACCACCTTAGCTCTCGTGAGAAGGAACGAATTAATGATTAATTTCAGATAGAACCAGAGTTGTATGTAAAGTTACTTACAAATGTCTTCGGCGGCAGTAATCACTTACCATCGGATGGTCTGCATGTTAGATTGTTACTTCAATGTAATAAAAAAATCTTGTACGACCGTTAGAAGTCAGAAACAGGTGTGGCGGTTGTGTCGCGAAGTCGAACAATACAGTTTACATACGTATATAAGGGTAAGCCTGCGGATCGAAGTTCAATACCGTAGGCACGCAACGGGTCACATTCTATTATTTACACGAATGTATTTTTATTTTGCTTCTCAACAAATAGGCCACTGAAAACCTATGTAAAAGACAAAGGAGAGAATTCCAATGGATCTCCACTACCTATTATGTTATTTGAAATATCTGAAACGAAAACGTATTTTTGCTTTTATAAATGTTAGATCTGTTGTACACTATTGTATGTAGTGTCCATTCTAGGTATATACCTCCTTTTTAAATAAGCAATACGGTGCAAAGCGACGTAACATAATGTAATCGTTTTTTAAATAAAAACTAAGACGACGTCACCACAATGAATATCCACTATATACTTTTCCGGCTATTGCAAATTATACACAATATAATTTGAAGGTTTGCTAATTGCCACAGGACGAATGAACTGTGGTGGTGTGAAAGGATATTACAATGCTATGAGATTTTCTCATACGATATACCCACGCTTTACATACAAATTAACACTGAACAACCATGCGGATATGGGAAGTGTCCACCTTTTTTGCGAAACTTCCATACGTTTTTGACAGTTCATTGGCCTCCAGAACCGGTTCAATGAGCAACAATGACCGCTGGCAGCGAGAGGGTTTACGTAACATTTTTATCCTATGATCGGCAAGCCGCAGTGATGCAGCGCGGTGCCATCCTCCCCGCCGGGGTGGCCTCCCTGGGGTGATACTTTGAATAGATTATTAAACTGTCACTGTATTTTTAATATTTTTGTTCAATTAAAAATATATACTATTATATAAGATTGAGGTACGGCCGCAAACGGCATACTTTAAGCCCTTGCGATTTTGATATTATTTCATTTATTTGTTTTTGCGACCAAATAAAGTTTTTAAACGCAATACTTTTATTTCATCCGTACTGGAATAATTTCATTATAACCTATAAGTATTGAAAAAAAGTGTGACAACTATTCAAAAATCTTTAAGCCCCACAACAAAACCTCTGGTAATATAATGGACACCCCAAAATAATATTCTCGTTCAAAACAAACGTCTATGCAAATGTTACAAAATCTACATAAATCTTCAGTAATAATCCTTACACACTTGATAGTAAACGTAAGTATATCATTACCATATTGTTTATGTAATTGACCTGAGATAACTTAACCGCTTCTAATTAGTGCATATTACTCGAACAGTGAAATTATCACACGTTTAAGATTTTCTTATACTTAAATCTGCCAAACTTTCATTCGACGCGATTGAAAGTCGTCCGATTAATCGACGTAGTGCAATGTGCACGATATTGTAGACAGAATAAGAAAGCGAGTGAGAAAGAATCCACTATTGTTGACGACATTACCGGGAGCGGGAATTTAATATAGTACTTCAATTAACGACGTTCATTTCATAGTAGCTACTTGAAATTTTGCTACGTTGAAATAAATATACGTCCTAAGTGGCTTAGTGTATATTAAAAGGATTTTACTTGATGATAGACGGGTTTAATAAAGCTAAATTAAGCAAGCGTAAATGAGAAAAAAGAAGGGAGAAAAACATTTCGTACCGCTATCACAACATCCAACAAGTACCTATTTATCAGTTGTTAAATCTACTCGACCTATTTTGATTCAATGTCTACGGCTATATAGAATACCTCGAATAGAGATTTATTTATTAATATTTTAAGTTTTTAAGTTATTTAGTATTTACACATTGTTTTTTTTTTTTCAATGCGAATATGTATTCGTCTTTACATGGAGTCCATTAGAGCAATACAGGACTGTAATAGGACTCAAACCTTCCCGATAAGTTTATGTGATTTCACTTGCGATCTTATATGAATAATTATATTATCACGGGACAAAAAAGAATACAAGGAAAGTTCTGATAATTTTGCACGATTAACTTGTAAAATTATCGATTAAGCAATAATGTACACAAGCATCTATAAAATCACATAGAAGACGAACAGTCTGTTTTATAAAACACTATGTCAACGAGAGGTTCTGTTTTGCTTCAAATAGTAATTTGTATCCACGGAAATGGTCTCAATATACCTGGTAGATATGGTAAAGTTTGGAGTCCACGATTTACTCAGCTACATAAAGTAAATTACAGTTTTAGCCGACAACCGACATGTTTAAAGGCTTTTGTTACTATAAATTACGCGCTTTCTTAATTAAAAAAAAACTCGAATCACACGCTTGTCAAATATTCATTCACAGAAACTAAAAAAGGCAGCACGCCCACGTGTAGAAATGACAACCTTCCCCTTACTTAACTGTTATTACAAGAATGGCACTTGCAGCGATTATATAAACTGTGTAGGTCGCGAGCCGGCCGGTCCTTTCCAATTAAATCATTCTCGCGATGACGCATTCTGTAAGCATTTAGAACCACTTCACATTCAGCGATTTCAACTGCGCGTTTCGTTTCGTTTTTTGAAGTTGTACTTTAGTTGCGTTGGTGAAAAAAGACGAGTGAAAAAATATGCGCGCGCATAGTATCACACGAAAACCATATGATCCAACTCTTATTCCCCGCATGTTTGGTCGACTTGTTTAACGGTAAAAAATATTCATGATGGTTAAATCTAGAGCCTAATTCATTCCTCAACTAACTAACTGCCATTTACAAACAAATTTAGTCGTAGATATAATTATAACAACGACTTAGTTACGACTGCTAACATCACCTTTCGTAAAACAGTTCACGATGCTTTTGCGAAACAACTAGAAAATACCGTTCGTTTGGAATCGCTTTATGGGAAAAAGCCCTTAGACATCGGGATATGCAGTTACAATGCTTTCTTCATACACTTCATTGAGTAGCATGAGGGTTGGAAAAATATCTAATACCTATTACATTGAACGACTCTTATAGTTAATTGTATATAACACTGTTTAGAAATGTTAGGAAGTCACAATATATTTTTATCAGGATGTTTTGTTAAAAATCTTATCCCGTGTTGTGTATTAAACTACAACCATAATGAACGTACAAGCATAAAAATTAACAAGTATAGTTTAAGGGCAGAGTTAAAAATATTAGTATTTTGAATCATTGCATTGTAGGACATTGTTGATGACATAATCATGATGGTAAGAATTGTTGTTTACTGCACTAGAGACTTATTTTTTTTAACCTGAACTACAACACTTTTTACTTCAATGAACAGTGCTAATTTTTGTACGAAAATAATATAATATAGTCTGCATATTTCCTAACACAACACTAACTTATCAATATCATACAATGTAGCTAATAACGCCAGTGTACATAAATGTCAGCATAACATTTGGGCCTCAATGAACCCTGCAGTAGCATATTGTATTTAGTTCACATATACATGACAATGAAAGTATCATTTATATCAGTGTTTTTAATCTTTGTCATGGCACAACTCTCATAGAAAGTAAACATATCACAGAAATGTTTGATTTAAAAACATGATTTGATGGTATGTTAATATGGTATAATTTACATACTTCACTAATGGCAAGAGTAATATCTTTGCCACAATTTCATGAGAGTACTAGCTTAACTAACATTGGTTAAATTTACTACAATAAGGAGCATCCCACATGTTAATCCAGGTCAATAACTACCTGTGTATCAAATTTCTGCGAGTAACAAATGCACATACATCCTCATAAACATGAACAATTTAATATTTTATATTATTAATAAGATTGTTTTGTGTTTTTGTTTTTGAGAGCTATTGTGTCTATCATAAATAATAAACCAGTAATTGCCTCAATATTCATTGCAGAAATCATTCGTTTTATATTTGTTAAGATTTACTAAATATTTATTGTGTTAAGTATTGTAATCCTAACAGCAATTTAAGCTTTACTAATAAGTAATCAAGAGTACTTACTGGTAATATCATAAACGACAACAGCAACTGTGGAATCCCTAATGTACGAGGGTATGAGGGAACGGAACCTCTCCTGGCCCGCGGTGTCCCAAAGCTGCAGTCGCACTGTGCGGTCCTCCAGGTACATAGTCTTTGACAGGAAGTCAATGCCAATTGTTGCCTGTGTACACAAATTTTACTTTGTATATTTGTGTCAAGATTATAAAATCTACAGCAATAATTCCACTGAAGTAGAAGTAATTTACTTTAATATTTTAATTGAATAATTTAATACAAACAACTTCTGCTCTATGTATTATGTATTTTTTGTTATGACCTTTTCTTTTGAAAATTTGGAATCATGAAATGAATGTATGATTTTTCAATGTTTAATATTCACAAAGAAACCAAATGAGAATATGTTTTATATGGATAAAAAACAGCCAGTTTCTCATAACTTTTTTCTAATTAGTTAAGCAATTGTCAAAATTAGCTCATTTTAGATTCGGCTTTTTTAGTTTAATCTGCTAAAAATAAATTTTCAAAATTTTATGTCAAAAAGAAGTTTTGTCCAATCTCCTATTTCTAAAATTTTTGGATATAATAAATGGGTTCAGATAGGAACATGTAGGGATGTAGAAAATGTAGGGATTTAGAAAAAAAAAGGGTTTAATTTTTGTTTTAAACTCGGGTCCTTCAAGTTTATTTCTTAAAATGAAACATTAAATTTCACAAGAAACATCATCTTCCAATAGTATGAAATGGGTCATTTCAGTATCTTATAATTTATCATGGGTTAAATTTTTATTGACACATCATTTTCTGGTTAAGATAGTAGATTTATTTATAGTACCTTTATATTTATTTTTGTGAAAAAAAAGGAGAATAACTAACAATAGAATATTCAAAGATTTTTTTTAATGTGACTAACATCATGATGTAATATTATGAAGCAAGCTGGACAATTGTGGATGTCAAACAACAGTAAATAAAGCGTGACTCACCTGGTATGTGTTGTCGAAACTATCGTACATGAACCTAGTAATCAGCGACGTCTTCCCCACTGAAAACAAAGGTTCCGTGTCAGTGTACTCTCCAGCCACAACCAATCGCTCTAACAACGCCTATAATAACGGAAACTCATGCGTGAGAATAGGCTGACAGTCAATACGAGGACCTACCTACATAGCTAACGTTATACCATCTCTGAACTAGTTTTATACCGATACGTAATTACCGATAAAAACCAACAAGATGTTACTATGTAGGTCAGTAATTCGATCAAGTCTAGACGAATTTATATACCTACGTGTCGTAAATTCAAAAACTATGTATTAAAAATGTACGACCTAGCTACCAGCGATTCACCTAACACTTACCGCTCTGCTCCCCGAGGAAAACGAGCTTGAACTTGCGTAAAGGATTACCGAATTCACCAGACGCAGACATCGTTATCGTTTTTAATTAGTAAGTACGCTAAACTATAATTTCACAGTAATTCTTATCACAGAAAACTACATGAACAATGACAGTTCGGGCCACTCCTGCGGCACACACGAGCGCAGCGCCGCCACGTTACGGCAGACTGACGGCCATACGCACAAGCCAACTCAGCAAAAATAATTTCCACAGTTTTAAATATATCTACCGTTTCAAATATCGCAACTTGTAAATTTTTCAGTATTTTATGCTGGCGTAGATTATTGCTAAGCAAACCAATTATTAAATATGTGTCCTGAAATCGAATAAGAAATGTCCACTTTGAACGCGTCCACAATTAAAGGCCCAGCACACAGTCGACTGGACTGGTTTTTTTCTTTACAAAAAAGTTTTCCCGTTTTACTAAGGCAAAAACTCCATTTAATTTTAAGTACATAGGAAACTTTGTCTCTACAAGTTATATAGGTATATGGTACTTGGAACACTCATAAAACGTACTACATCTGTGAATGCTAAAGTCTTACGATATTTATCTGTGTGAATGTCTACTTATAAGTTGTTGTTGATAGTATTTTTAGACTATGTTATATATATTTAAATAAATATAAAATACCATAGGAGAATGTTTTGTTTCGTATAATTTATGCATAAGTCTAGGCTTCAAGCTCTTAAAGGACGAGTGCGCAATAAAGCAATTTTAACCTTATTATAATGTAAGATACTGTTTAAAATGCCTTACGCCCTTCTGAAACCTAAAATATCGACAAATTAACTACATCATTAGAAAAAAATACTACAAGTGAGACTTTATTAAAACACAACCTTTTATCTATTATACATATTATATTTAAAATATTACAATAAATACAGCTTGATATAGCTAAGATATATTTATCACGACATCAATTTGGTTTCAATGAACTAATCTCTTAATTTTGATACAAATATAAGTACAACGTACGAATTTTCTAAATCCATGAGTAGGGAAATCAGACCCTTCTAAGCAAGGGTGTTGCCAAATGGAAGGAATCCAATCAGTAAAATATTTTTAAAATATCTAGGGCGGGTGTAATCGATCTTCTGAGCCTGCCTTGACGAAGCTCGTGTTTTTAATATATACTTATATTGCAAAAAAGGAATGATATTTTAGTCTACAAATGTGGAAACAATTACACAGGTTGAGCCTTTAAGATTAACGATTCAGCAAAGAATATCACACTACTTAAAAATCTAACTATACAATATAACAATTCTTCCTCTTCACAAAACATAACTAAGGTTTCTACCATACATTATGATGTAACTGATACAAGTTTTCATATATAAAATGAATTATTACACAAAGGATGAAATGGGATTGCTCAGTGCTGTCAGTGGCATAACCATTGATGTGATTTCCTACTTGAAACTATAGTAGGTTACTGATATTACTTTAAAATAGTTTGATTGCTACTAGCGTTTTCTTCTTGAATATAAATATCAGGCATGGTTGAACATATAATTTACTGTAAGTGATATGAAAACTAGCTGGAATGCCAACAAACAGTACAGGATCAAAGATAAAAAGGTAATTAAAATTGTACATCAGATTACCAAAATCACAAAAATATGGCATTAATCCATAGTAATAAAAATCTTATCACGAAAAGAAATCTATGTTACAATACTTATTTAAATTTGATAATAATTACAAACTGTACTTTTATTCCTATATTTACTAAAATTAAAACCAAAAAGATCATAATGACTGACACCCAATAGTGCCCTGGTCTTAATCATCATCAATCTGAATCGTGAGCCTGCATCAGTCCACTGCTAGACATGGCCTTTCCCAAGGCGAGCCACTGAGCCCTGCTCAGTAGTAATTACACTTTACGTATTTTATAAATAACAAGCTTTATTTTCATTTACAAAAAATCTTTAAATATGTTTAAGATTTTTTGTAGTGGCAAGGGTCAGCCATTTTTTTCAGACAGCCCTGGGCCATAATATAAAATGATTTATTTGATAAACACTACAAAACAAAGAGCCCAAATAAAGAACTATAATAGAAAATATCATTATCAAGCCTAGTATCACCAAATATATCTTGCTTTCTGACTTGTGATAACTAAACAAGCAACAGACAAGCAAAATACACAACAAACCTTCATTATTGTATTATTAAAAAAAACTAATGAATATCCAGTTCAAATTACAAAATTTATGGTGCGTTCCTCCTGGGTGGAAACATGTTTTCTTCAACAACAATTACCCCACACAACAAATCATAACCAGTGCGGTTGAATCGAAATACAAAAAATATAATGCATATTGGGAACACTAGGGAGATCAGTAAATTTTTAATCAGAGATCTTATCAATGATGTACTGAAAGATAGAGGTGTGCCTGGGTACAGAAGAACAGTTTCCTTGGGTCGGCCTCCAACCTGCACCACAGCAGTGGCTGTCACAACACGCAAGCCCATTATTGCTTTGCCTGGAGTAGCTCCTCCTGTCCTCAAAAAGTTTTTGCTTAAATAAAAAGCCTGAAATAGAAAAAATACTGTGTTATTCATAATCACAAGACAAGATCTATTCTCAAACATTTTTATGAATAAACTTTAATAAAACGCTATTAACACTTTGAAATATTTATAACATTTCTAACATAAATTCGTTTAATATAACTAGCCTTTAAATAATCCCTTAAAAAAGTAAACCTTTAAGGGGCCATCCATAAATCCGTTCTTATCACAGCTGGTCATATTTGTGTAAACCCCCTTCCTAATGTGATGTCACATTTTGCAACTTTACACATAGAACATATTAAATTCAAACAGCAGTTCTTAAATTATAAATAAGATTTTGTTACTTTCATATATTTAAAATGTGACATAATGTAGTTTAGGACCCTCCCCCTTGTCACACCATGTCACACTTAATTGACCCCCTCCCTCCCCGGTATTGTGTGACGTAATTTATGGATGATCCCTAAACCTTTTATCTGACCACACCAAAAAACTATAATTTATTAACCTTACATAAGTGAATAAATGTATTAGGTACCTCAATAATGCACACAAACATCCTGAATATAATTTCAAGGTATAAAACCTCCGTAGTAAGATCAATGGCAAATTGGTAATCTTCATAATTTTCACTTAATCTTTGTAGATCAAACTTGCTGATATCACTAAAAATTTATAAAAATTGTAACAGTTTATTAATTTATGAAGGCAATAACATTTTTACCATTACATCTTTAGTGTTAAAAATTTTATAGTAAACAGACAATGTACAACTAATGTTATACAACTTAATATGGCTGGTTTATATAAATAAATAATCCATAACTCAAGTTTAGTTACAATACCACACTCAAAGATATCATTCATGTAAAACAGAGATATGAAGTTTATATAAAAGTCATGACATCATAAATTTCTAAACTGAAAAAATATTACTTACATTATATCAAATATATCAACTGCCAAAAGTGTGACAAATATTTTAACAATAAAGAGGAGCCCAAAGTCTATTAACTCAGCAAGAATACGCTTGTGAACTGGTGGTATTACATATTCATAACCACCATGTCTGTTTATCACTGGAACAGAGAGAATGATTATTATTACTACCCGTTCGCGCTAAGTTTGCAGCTCTCAATGGGACATCATTGATGTAAAAGCATCAGCAAAAAAAAAAGTTTGAAAAATATATATTAATTTGTTTTAATACAGATAATAAAACAAACAAATATCCCAAAACCTGAGCAATATTAAGTTGCAGCATAATAATTTCACATGTTTATGACGATTAAGTTGCCTTCGATAATTCTAGCACATTTTAGGGCGACTGAGAGGTGCGGTAGTTGGTTGTTAGGCGAGAAGCACATTCTTTTAACCGGCAAGCTTAGCACAGACAGAAGGTGCATGGTAAGGTTAAAAATGATCAAAGTACAATAATACTAGTGAGTACTTATACTTTTTATCAGGCAATCAGTACTCAAGAATGACAAGACATCTGTGACCAGCTTCGGTTTGAACCTATTCTGTACAGAACTTGTCTCAATATCCACAAGTGGTAGTGAATAATAAAAACGACGCAAAATAACGTACCATCTGCCGGATTAACGTTAGCATCCTGTGGGGGTTGATTTTGATTTACAGGAGCCGGTCTTGGCACGAATGGCGGTACCTGGAATGGAAACGGCTGATCCTGAAACTGGTAGTTATTGTTCAGAAGTGGCGGGTTCGACTGATTGTTGTGCATGCCTTGGAACGTCATCGAGTAGTACGGAAACCAGTTGGATAGGTGTCGGTATATCTCCACTCGATGAATCCAAACTCTCAATGCATTACAATATGCTTCCCTTTCCGATAAAATTGGTTCCGTCGCAGCGGCCTCTTCACCAGCGGCTCCAGGCCTTTTTCTATTTACTAGATTTTCCGTTTCTGCCATTGTTTGCGATTTAAAGCTACAATTCGTTATTTAGAATAAATTATTACAATCAAAACTAAAAACAGAAGAAACACGTCAGATTTGTTATGTATTTTGACGATCATTCGTTTCAATTTGACATTCATTGTTATTATAGACTTAGCTTCTTGGTTTTCAGTCAACCTAAATTAGATTAAAAATTTTCTTTAAACGTATTTTTGTAGTGCCTTCAATAGCTGACGTTTTGTAAGAAAACCTCGGGTCGTAAATTGTATATCACATTTGAAATCGATAATACATAGAATGAAATATGAAGACAATATACAAGAATCTAAATAATACGTTAAAAAATAAAAATGTAGATAAAATATGTACTTTGCTAAGAGCAAAGAAAAGTTTCAAAACATAGAAACATATTTTGTGCTGTTAAATTACATACTTGGCGTAGCATCGTAAATACAAATTTGTTGTCAGATATCTGTGCTTAACGCGTATTTTTACATGGCAATATTAAAATATTTAAATGTCAACTTGTGCTTGTGTCATCCGTTGACCGGATGCGTGCGCAATATTCCCAGCCCAGGATTTTGTGAAGTGTCGTGCGAATACTTTTGTGTCAAAGGAGTGTGATAATTCACTTCATCGCGAGTTCTGTTCTGTGTTACGAAGTTATTTTTCAGTTGAATCTGCCGCATTTATACTGAGCCATGCAAAATAGGAAATCTAAAGGCATAGTATTAATTGTAAGCAAGTTACAATAATCGCTCTGTAGTACGGTCGTGACCGGATTAATCGGTAATTTATTGTATTTTTCACCGAGTGCAATGCAATGTGTTTAGCCGGAGACGTTTAAAATTAAGTAAAGGCAGCCGATGCTTTACGGTGTCCATAATTGTGAGTACCTTTTAAATTTATTATTATTTAATAGCAATAAAACACGAAGTATCATACTAATGCGTTCAGTCTATTTATACCATGTTTTTATGTATTATGGTATTTAACGAACCGTGTTACGTATTAAGCATATGAATTATATGGCATTATGAGCTCTATTCTGGCACCTCATTGGCGGAATTCTTGTTACGCGTTTAAAATATGTACATGATAATGTTTTGGTAGCCTTGAAGTTCTTTGAAGACAAAAGAAGACAAACAGTGTGACAGGACTACTACTATATCATCCTGCCATACAGAGGGTCCCTCTTTCTATTATTGGAAAATCAGAAAATTTGTTGATAATTTTTGGTGTCTTGGGGCTGCATATTGTTGTACTTGTGTTGGTATTGTCCATGGCAACAATCTCATGATTTTACACTGAAAAGGAATCCCAAAATGTGTTATTGTATGTTTTTTTGGTACAAGTTGCTTCAATGCTTGTATTGTACACTGGTTGGTTTGCAAGACACTATTAAATTGTTATAAAATATGAGTTCTGCCCTATCAGTAATTATAGTGATATCTTGTTTACTGCAGTTGATAGCAGTTGTTATCTTGACACTAGATTTTTCATTGATAAAATGAACATAGCTATAAATGGGTATGAATAAACATTATCTTCCTACTTATCCACAATTTCATATTATTGTAATATATAAATTGTATAAAGTTTATTGAAGACAGATGCTTATCTAATAAAAGTTTTATTTTGTGAGAATCTTTAGTTTAAAATATTATTATTTAGTATTATTGATTACTTCATAAATTGTCACATATTTATCGTCATAAAATGATCCATCCATTTTTTAAATTTGTGTGATCTTGATAGTTTTTATCCGTAATTATCTCCTAAATTTATTTAATTTATTAGTTTTATTTAAGTGAAATAAAAAATTAATTTCTGCCCGTCTGTACTTTGTATATATTTGCAAACAAATTGTTGGGAACACAAAAAAAGGAAAAAAGAGAATAGAAATTAGACCGAGGGAAAAAGGAGATTTTTTTAAAAGATTAGTTGTTAGTCTGTGTGTTTGAAATTGTGTCAAGCTAAAAGTACGAATATAGGATTGAATTTAGTGTCTCTTTTGAAGGTTACTGTTAGTCTTTATTTAATCACTCTATCAAAAGTTATTACAATTTAAAGTTATGTTACATTTTTTAAACTACTAATTATTTTACACAGAAAAAAAGGAATGTTACTAAATTGTCTACAATTTACAATGTAACAAAATTAAAAACACAACTAATAATACATTACATAGATATTTTATATAAGTATCTTCTTTATTTATATGATAAACTAACTAAAAACAAACACCTGAAAACAAAAAAGATATAAAGTGAGTTACAAAATATTTTAACATTATAAAATAGCCTTTATCTGTAAAGGTTAATATGATTTTTATTCCAAGAATAGTAATAAATAATATTCAAGATATTTATGTATGAACTGAAAGCTTCAATGATGGGTTAACTTAAAAAAAAAAAGCTTATATTTAACTGACGGAAATCATATAAATAAGTAAACAAAGGTAGAATGTTGGTATTTAGTAATATTAAAGGCCGTTAACACTATGTATTTTATTTAAGTATGAATACAATACATCCTGTCCTGTAATCCTGGGTTTTCTGATCCAATCAGATAAATATAAATGTAAATTTTGTAAAATAATATAATAATTATAGTTCAAGTATGATCTATTCTAACTGTAGATTTTTCAGTCAATTGCAGATAATTAGAAGTCTATTAGTGTCTGTAGCATGAATCATGTTCCTATTATTTGTGTGTTATATTTTGATTATAATGAACTCATTAATTAGTCTAGTTGAATGCCTCTTTGTGTTTCATTTATCACCATGTAACTCATGTGAAGTTATTTATAGTTACTTTAAGAAGTAATTATGGTAAGAAGACACGGTCCCATTCATTCTGATGTGGTGAGAATGAATGGGAGCAATCTCAAAATTTCAGCAATTAGATATACACGCAAATGCTAATAATTATGTAATGTATCGAATGCTTAAGTAAAAATTGATGATTTTGTGCTACAAAATGACTATATAAATGTTGTCTCTTTAAAATCGCGTGCATTAAGAGACGTGCCAAAATGTGAACACATTTTTGTTATTATCACAAAATACAATTTTCGCATGAGGTCTCTTTTACTTTCATCGTGTATTATGATCATAATGCGCATATTATGATCTAAGAATTGATTTTGAGTATCATGTAACAAAACCAATCTGGAGTTTATGTATGTATATCTACTCAAAATGTTGTTACAATTCGAAGCTATAGAGGGATTGAAAGTTTTATGACTAAAGTTTAGTTTGTAATGAACATGAATTGTTAATTATTTTGTATATATTTGAAAACTTCATTTCATTAAATGCATGTTTTATATCGTGTTAACTTACGCGTGCGTCTAAGTGCGATACTTGAAGTTCACGACTGAAGTATGTGTCGCTTCCGAAATTGCCGATGCTTATGTATTGTCGATAAAATAAACGAAGGAACTATAAAGTAGACATAATAAAATGTTTCCATATTGTTATAACAACAATTTGCATGATGGAGTCGACTTGAGTAAGCCCTAATCTATTTAGGCCTAAAAGCTTTTACTTCAGGCCCAAGGGTAGTACAGAATTAATGTATGCCAACTTAGTGCCATATATTTTTGTTAAAATGAAAATTGTGGCTCTATTTAATTTAATTTTTGAGTCCTCATAGTTGTGAGTTGAATCTCATTATGGAGAAAGAATTAATTTTACTTTGTCTTACTATATTGTATTTGAAAAATAAAATTCTGTGATAGGTTTCCAAAAACGTGTTAATTCATTATATATTGCTATTATAGAGTATATAACGTTAGCTCACGTGAACAGAACGAACATATAGTATTCAAGTTCTCGGTACATTCTATACGAAGGGGCTTTTAGTGCCCTGAGATGCGCAAATGAGGGCAACCACTTCGCCGGCTATTTATGTACCTTTCCATTTAACTGTTATTACTTAGACATTAAGCTAAATTTGCTGCTACTTCGGACGTACTACGTCGACCCTTTGTAGTGTAACTACGCACATTCCGATTGAACATCAATCGGGTCGAGAGTCGAGACACTTATTCAAACTTCGTACCAATTCAGTTTTCAGCGAGATGGATCTGTTTTGTCAACCAGTTGAAATGTTAATTGTTAGCAATCATATTCGCTACTCCGTTCAACCTTATGTCCCATAATTTCTTACTATCGATTATTTTCTTGTCATCATATTTTTGATTTCTTTTATAATACATACCAAAACCGATAACTTTCAACCCCGTAAAGCCATTAAAACATGGTTACACACCAAATTTCATAGTATGTATAAAATAAAAAATACTGCATGTGTTTTAGAGCAAGTAACGTTTTGTGCAAATTCTCTTAAATACAAATATTGTTCAAGAATTCAACATCAAAAGCAGGTATAATACGTACACGCTAAGTACATGCGTAGACGACGTAAATAGTAATTTGAGAAAATCATTGGTAACCTTGGTTTCGGTTAATGAGATAGGTAGTTAAAACATCTTTGAAGCTATTCTGCAATAGTTTTAAGTAATCATTTACGAACGGCGTCGTACAATTGTGTGTACACGTAAAGTTATTTGTATAACGTAAATAGCTATCTAGATTTGAATACTGCGGTTATTAGGTCCATATTTATTATAGTAATGCTTTTTAGTTTGTATCCGGGTGTTGTTTCATAAGATTTCAAGATACTTTTACGATTTTATACGTAAAAGTTTAATTACGTCCCTAAAGCTGAATGCTATATTGTGACTTTTCAATCTCATTAGCTTATGTTGTACAAAACTATCCAAAGTTAGCATGAACGAGTACTTTGTTCCTCCTTCACTCCATCGTTAATCAGGGAAATGTCTCGACGCGTCTTTACTTTAAATACAAAAGAAGTTGCGCCTCGCTCAAAAGATTCGAACAATATGTCGTGTAAAGCATAAAGTAAACGAGTCGGTAGTGACAATGGGATGTTCCGTGCTAAGTTAAGCGTAGCCTAGTATAGTAAAACTATATACCGAGTATTTAATACAAAGAGCGACGCCGCGCGTCCTAATTAATATTTACAGCGCACGCGGCGCGCCGCGTCCAACGGCTGCATTACGCGCCGGTTACTCATGACTAGTGTCCCAAAGATGTCATAGAGAATTAAAGGATTGGTAGAATGTTATTAGGTTTTGAGACGAAATTGAGGAAGAATCCTATTGCCAACATTTCAACTTAGTTCTTAACTTCTACACGACTGAAAAAATGAACAAATCACACGCGAACCTCGAAATACAAAATAACCAACGACAAAACCATAGAGCTCGTTTTATGTCATGAACATCGAATTAGTGGTTTATAAAATTTATTTCTCAATAACTGTTATAGGGAATCTTCAAACAAACTTCATTTTAACTTACGCCAAATTCGCTTGAATAGAACGAAAAAATAATATTTGATTTCATATTGAATAGTTACACAGAACAAAGTTTGCTTTATCGGCGAAACTTTAGATTGCTTTTGAATGTGTTTGATGAATAAATTTACGTTCAAAATTTTGGGGTCCAAAATGTACCTACTCCAAAATGTATCGGAGGAATACTAGTTACGAAAGTGACTTAGTCTTAAGTCTTACTTTAGTCTTAGGGACGTTGTCTTTTACCCATAAGATTGAGTCGTCTTTTTTTCGTTTCATTTTTTGTTGTTTTGATTCTAAAGGATTTGTTTTACTTTCACACTTTTACTGAAAATGTTTTCAATATATGTAATTATGTATTTCAGCAACAAAATGTAGACACGTATACTCGTTTCATTTCGGCTTAAAATATTTTAATGACGAATTTTCACTCTGACTTTTCGAGTCAGGTTTTGTAAATTTAAGTCGAATTTTTTTTATTAGTCTGAATTTCGTTCGTCAATCACTGAAATGCTTATTTATCAACGTGTCTCAATGAATGAACAAAAAAGGAGAATTAATGGCGACCGTCGTTTAAATAACGTAAATGTTTCCGTTGAATGTTATAGTCTGTACACAATGGAAAGTCTCCATACGCTGATACTACTGGCAACAGTATTCATCGACCGATCGTGACGCGAATGATGATGTAGAGCCTACTTCGATTGGACATGCAACACAACACCGACACCGATACAATGCCGCCTTTACTTAATTATAAATTAAAGTTTAAGGCGATCCTGTGATCAATCAATTTAAGACGTATAGAAAATTTTAGGCGTAACATAATTGGAGTATACGATAGTTTGTAAACGGGTTAACTCCATCCTTTCACATAATTATGTAAAATTTAACTTTTTTGAAGATTCCATATTGTTATATATTTAATTGTGTAGATTAATATTATAATACTAGAAGAGCAGGAGTAGTCACATAATTAGAGGAAAGAATTGCATTTGGCTATGTTTCCTTTTTGCACACACTATCTTAATCACTAATCTCTTACACACACAATCCGAAGACATACAGGCTTGCACACACGCGTGCTCGCATACACACGTACGCGCGCACACACACGCACGCACATACACACACAAACGCGCGCGCGCGCGCACACACACCTATGTATGCAAGAATGTCAGATATCACATCCTTAGTAATACTAATTGTTTGAGACACATATTCATATAACATTAAAGAATGTGGATTTTGTATATAACTAAATAAATAATAAGTACTATAATCTGTGGTTGTTAGTACTAGTACTGTGTAAATCGCAAAGTTATAAAATATTTTCAAAAATGAATATTTTTTCTAAATAATAAATACCTATTTCTTTTTGAGTTCTCGTTTTTCTGGGGACGATTGTTAAGTTTTATAAGACTAATTCTGCGAAGATACTTTCCGGCCACTGTAATTAAAAATCTACTTTCCAGGTCATTAAAATTAGATAATAATCCTCAGATAAAGACTGGAACTTTTCTCAGTTCCATTAACAGATAATTAGCTAAAATATGGGTAATTTGCTAATAACCATATTAAAATTAAGGCTAGATTTTATATGTAATGCTTTTGTAAATTGCCACACGTAATGAGTAAATGATGATATATCGCTTATATTACGACAGCGATCTGTTAAGTACAAATTCCTTAAGTGACCAAACGCCATAGTTCTAAGCGTTCTTAGAAGATAATTATAACGTTATCTTACGTATAACGATGACTCATGGGTTACTTCAACGGGAAGTTATGTCAGTGACTCAAATGTGGTAACTATCGAACAGCGATCCAGATTTTGTTTGCTATCTTTGCTATTAAGGAAATTGTGCAAATACCTCTAAAATACATAGAATATAATAGTCAGAATCTACTTAAAAACGTTAAAATGCCACTTCTTGGTATATTGGATCCACAGAATAACAGCGCTGCAGGTTTCCTGCAGCAATAAGCTGAGTGGAGATCTTTTCGGTCAATGTAACGTATGTTTAAATACATGTAATAAGTAATAGAAATATTTGATACTTGTTATATTTATATTTATTTATTTATTTCTTTTTAATCTGTTTTTTTTTTTGTATAAGCCTGTATTTGTATGTTATATTGAACCGAATTAAGTATTTCTTTCTTTCTTTCTTAATTAATTGTATGGTAGAAGTCTTTGTGATTCGAATCCGGAAGCACCACCGCTACACCTATTTCTGCCTAATAACAGCGGAGTTATGCACTGTTATGTTCTGGTCTGAAGGGTGTGGTAACCCTGAGAAGGACGGCGGCATGTGTGGTGGCTACATGTAGTCACAGATATCGAAAGGTGTTGGGGGACAGTTACACGTCCTCCAAGAGATGAGCCCGTGAGGGGCGCCGCGCGGGACACCGGTGCGTTCCACTGCCGATCCCGGAGTCCCCTGTAAGCGCTGAGGAAGGCCACCGAGGAGGTTTTAGTGGGTAAAAATCTCACATAACCCGAAGTCTCTCTCAAGGCTTCGGTGTACCTATAGAAGGTTTCCCCCCGACACTAAAAAAAGGTAAGACATAACTATCCGAAGCGTTTCATTTTAGTCCACAGAAGTAGCAACGAATCTGTGGCGAACATCAAGTAAGATTTATCTTATCTAGGGTTAGTTACGAATTTCCATGGGCAGCAGTGGCTACTTACCATCTGGCGGATTGAGTGCGCGTTTGATTCTTTCATGTAGTAAAAAAACTTTCAGGCTCTAAATATAAAATTCTTTATCATACAACATTGGTAAATTAATCTTCAAAAATATTTATTATAATCGCTAACAAAAACTTGTATTTTGCTTTTCTAATCCAACGATTATATACGAATGAGTCTATTAATTTTATGTGGCATTGCGACCAACATTTTTGGGACTGGGTATTTTTACTTTAAGTTCACGATTGGTATAAATAATCATTATACATATAGGTATATGTTTATAAAATTAAACGATTTTACAAAGATGACGTACAAATAACACAATGCATTAGGAGGTAAAATGATACATAATTATGTTACCCATTTATAAATTTATATTAATTAGTAATTAATAATGAATTGATTAATGCCTTGACATATATATTACTAATTACTTTTTCAATTAAAGCAAACATAAATGGTTATTATTCAACGGTTTACGTACTCAAAATTTATTTATAAAATTAATTACCACTCGTGGAAAACACATAATTATTAACAATGGTTTTTATTTTTAAATTTTAATATGATCCTTAACAATAAAGTGACAAACAATATTTTCAGAATTTAATGGTAAAAAGGCCAAATATCAGTATTAAGCAATAATCTGCCTATTATAGTGCAAGTCGAACTGGTACTCAGAGGGTTCCTTACAACCAAATTTATATTTTTTATTTTAAGTTTCTTATATTTATTATTATTCCAGCTGTACAAGTACATACAGTGTGAAGATTTAAAGTATATCCGTAGGTAATCTGTCCTATAGGTATACGTAGATAGCACCGAACTGCCCACGTTTTTTTCGTCCGGTTATACGTATTTATATCATATCATGGACAAAGACATAAATAAATCGAAAGAGGTGTAGATTACGCCCGGAAGAGCTTCTGGTCCATGACAGCGTGTATGAAAGGAAATCTGCTTATGTCACTAAAATGCAAATTGATTGACATTTTCATACTAATCCTAAGTCTTATGGGGTGCAATGGTAGTCACTGATCGAATATATAAAATCCAAACTCAAGGTTTCTCCAATAGCTAAAGGGCGAATCGTCCTATATATTAGCTATCTGAAATAAGGGTGAGCGGGGCATGTAATGCACGAATGAATGTGGGAATGCAGGAACGTGGCCAAAATGATTAAACTATGGGATCCTGGTTTGACTATCGCTGAAGAAGTAGACCTAAAAAGGGTTATGTGACGATGTGGTCAAATAGTAAAAAAGGCAGGCCCTAACGCAAACATAAAGCAGTGAAGATGTTCCGGGGAGACCTTTGTTCAGTTTTGAGACAAGGTTCAATAAAAAAAAACATAAAAGTGTGTGCAATTTACACACGGCAGAATTATAACTTAATATTGATTATTTCAGTTGAGTTCTTACACCATCACAAAGTAAAATTCTTAGCGTGAAATTCTTAGCGTGAAATTCTCAGAAAGAGGTACAACGCCATCTAGTTGTTACGCTGGTCGCCGACAACTGCTTTCGTGACGTATTTTCAAGTTTCAAATTATTACAAAGAAGTTACACTTAAAAAAATATCCTTATCAATTTGTCAATATTTATTCACCAATGTCCACCTTTACCACAAAAACATAACCAAGACATTATCGCCTCCAAACTCAACTTGTGAGATGTAAAGTAATATTTCATTCGTACATCCGGTCACAGTCCCGCCCACTTGCTCAATATGGTTAATCGCTGCCAAGATTAAGTCGAACAAGACAAACTTAAAATGTTTTCTAAACTAGTTTTTTTGATATTATTTTGTATTTAGAAAACAAGCAATTTTAATGATAATATGGTCATCCAAAGTCCTCATATAATTATGTTTTTTTTAACATTATTATAATATAATTAATTATTATTTATAATTATGTCTATTTTTAAATATTTTCGCTGTGTTGGCAATTATATATGAAGCTTAATTGTAACATTTTTAAGGCCAGCTTTCATATTAATTTCCCATAATTTTTAATACCTAATTAAACAAAAAGTTTGGAAAAAAATCAAAAATGTTTTCTCCAGTTTTGATGTTTTTAATTCAATAGCCTCTTGTTAGATTGTATAGTTTGTACAGCGATCCATTATGATATTGTGGCCATTACGTGGTGTGCCGAAGGATTAAGCCTTTATCTGCATTTGGGTCAATTGCTCGCTTCGTATTCCGTAACGCTTACCTCATGCTTGCGTGTTCACGGATTATATTCTGCGGTATGATATCGCAGAAGCTTGGTAAATAGAATACTTTACTACATGTGCTTAAAAAATAAATTGTTGATAGGTAAATTTAAATTTAGGCTTCCGGGGTTGCGGGCGGCAATTGTGGGAGCTCGAACCGTCCAGCCACGCGACCCCGGGAAGGACGGTAGTATGTGTGGTAGCATACCGCCGTAAAGACCAGACGTTGCGATGGGCCTAGTTGCTTACCTGGGTGGAGCCCGATGGGGCAACGTGCTCAGAGGACTCCTGTTACGTTCCTTTGGAGATCCCGGAGTCCTCTTCGCAGCGCTGAGGACGGCCACCGGGGGGTTTTAGTACGGAAAAAATCCCACATAACCCGGCGTTGTTCCCACGACGTCGGATATCTTCTGAACGTTTCCCCCTCGAAAACAAAAAAAAAAGGTAAATTTCATATGTTTTTAGAGGGCACTCATCATTGTATCCGATCAAGATTGTTATGCTCTCTAGCAATTTTTTTCGAGATTGATTTAAATTTAGTCCAATGCTTCTCCATTATGTATATCAAACATCAAAAGCATTTAGCATGCAAACGTGTAGCATGGAAGCTAAACGTTTCCATGCTAAATGCGTACATCGGACATTATAGGATAAAAAAGTCTGCATTATTTTACTTAGAAAATAAACGTTTAATAAATTATATGGTAATGTTATTATTTGTGGTAATAACCATAATACCGTGTTGTTTTTTTTATAATATGGTCATTTGAGCATGCAGTTCACCTGGTGGTAAGAGTCCGCTCAAGTACAACTTATTGACTCCAGGTCTTGCCTGCGATACTTGAGAACTAAGTTGGGATGTCGGATAAATATGTCTCTCAAAATTCGCAATCAGTTAGATTCTCAGTAGTTTCCATCAATCAATATGAATTTACGCAAACCAGTAATGCGGTAGAGCCTCATTCATATGCAAATTCGTACATTTATATACGATTGGCACCTATGACGCCAGGAAATTGAACTTCATACGCCGTAGGATTTAGACACATTATTAATCAAAATCTCGCAATTATAAAAACAACGAATGTGTGCCGATTACGATTTTTAAGCATTCTGGCAATAGAAGTATGCTTAATTAAATTTTACAGTACCTTTACTGAGCAGCTTGAGCGTCGTTAAGGGCGGACATATATGTAGGTGTAACTGCACCATCTTCCTAGAAATTCAAATCTATTCCTCTGATTGGCCTACCAATTGGCCTTGAATACTAGCAAACTAAGCTAGAGGCCGTTGCTATTAGTCACTGCAATATATGCAAACAACTGCAAGCCAAGCATTAGAAGAATCCCTGCCACGTATTCACGTCTTACTTTTGCTAATAACACTACATTGAATACTACAAGTCAAATATAGGTGTTATGTTCATAAATGACAAGTCAAGCCTCATACATATAACTTTTGCTACCTGCAGGATAAAAACAGTTTAATTTCGGCTTGATTGTATACATTTAAATGCGGAAGTAACCAATTAACACGATAGCCACGGGAATGTTATTTAAGTTCGGTTTAAAAATGTCTGCGTGAATAATTGCAAGCATTTCATTCCGTTGTGTACAGCGAACAAATTAAAATACATCGCAGCTTCTTAAAGTGTGTTGCCCTTTTCTGTTAACGCCTTATGCGAGAACTGTAGTCCGGTTTGGGTAACTGACCATACGTCTAGTTTAATAGGGACGGACCCGATTTTTAACGGTGACCTGCTGCTCCAGCGAAAGCATACGTGACCTGTTTTCGTGTAAGTTCGATCAAACCTGTTATGTTTCTACTTGAAAATTTGTTTTGATATTTTGCAGTTCATTATACTAACGTCACCGGTGAATATTAAAAAGCCGGCCAAGTGCGAGTCGCGCACGAAGGGTTTCGTACCACTATCTATAAAAAACTGCAAAAATCATCACGTTTATTTTGTAAGAGCCCCTCTTAAAAATATATTATTTTTTTGTTTTTGTTGTTATAGTGGAAGAACAGAAATATCTCATCATTGGTGAAAATTCAGCTATCACGTTTTATGAGATGCAGCCTGGTGACATACAGACCGTTTTTACCTTTTGGGTACGGAACCATAAAAACCGACAAAATGTTATGAACTGAATTATTACTGGTTTACTTTGGTAACCCTTTTTTATGATGACTAGTAAAACACCGTAGGTATTTTTTCAATATTTTGCAAGCGTCCTGGTCCGAAGACAAATATAAATGGTCACGTTAGGTTTAAAGTAGCAGGGCGTGTGCTGCGTCATCTCGCGCCGTACGTTCATTTCCCACGGGCTAGTTGCAACTGGACCGAACAAATATAGCATTTTACACGAAGATATAGAGAGCAAAATTGCGTGCCGTATACTCTGCCGATCCTGCTGCGGCGACAACAATTTGTTCCGCTTTATTTGCTAACATACACCGATAACCAGGTTATGTCGTAAAATGCTTTAGGTATCTACATACAAAAAGCCCGATGTATATGTATATTATACGTATACTTAATATAATATCTATCAACAGTTTTATGTTGATACGTTCTGAATGTAGCACATACGCCGTATTACATAATCGATAACGCTGGTATCCGGAGGGCCAGAGATAATATTATATTTTACACTTAACATCGTAATAATTAGGTGCTAACTATAGCAGCATGCCTTTCGTAAATATGCTCTAAAAATATTTGTTGAACTCATTCTGATAAGACTAGACAATATTTACTAATATCGTTGTCTCTGGTTTATTATTAGGTAATAAGCCTTGCAAATAGGATTTCTACAACTATGCCGCGCGGTTTCACCCACATTTAAAAACAGCGTCAACAATACTAGTTCCAGTTTTCCTACTACCCCTACTTTTACTCCAGTCCGGACGTAAATAAAATTCATTTGCTTGTGACTTTGAAAGCCGTCCCATGCTGCTTCGAGGAACTCCTCCTTGCCCGGGCAATTGGATTGGATTGGAGTGGATGCACTGCGGTGTTGTAAGCTACCGTTAAGCAGAGGTATTCTTTGCTGCTTTTTAAATAGATAGCTTTTTACACAGATTCATACAATACTGCTCGTATTGTACCGTAAGGCAGCGATGAATTTGCTGCACTATATAAGAGTAGGTTGATAATATGAAAGAATCTCGACTAAGTAAATTGATAAAAAGAACCCTGTACAAAAAGCTGAATTTTTCTGAAACACATTTTTTGGGGTTGTTATTGCCCGGCTCGCCCGTTTCTAGGCCGGATGATCTCAGTTGTCCAACTTCACACTTTTTTAATTTAAAAAACCATTTTCATTCAACTACGGTGTATACTATAAAGGTCAAGCTGGTTCTTCGGTGTTAGATAACCAATTTGGTATAAAAGCTTTTCCAATACATTACGAATTCAATAAGATTCTTTCCATACCAATGGGTATTGCCAAAAATTAGCGCGTTCAAACATCTTAAAGTTTTGTAATATTAGTAAAGAAGTCCATAATTATGATAATAAATATCATACAAAAACAACTATACTAGTTAGAACAATTCTTGCTCTAACTTTTATTTATTTATTTTTATCGCAATGTTTGTTTTCAAGATTTTCCTTAGACAGTTCCTTTGTCGTATTCTGTGTAGTTGTCAGCGAGTTGTGAAGTTTCGAAATTACATAAAAGCGTAGCAAAGTTTTAAATATGTTTCATAGGCGCCTAAATTTTAATTAGTTAAAACTTTCAAAAATTGACTAGTGAAGTTTATAAAGTTTAATTAAACGAAGCTAAACTTGAAGAGTCTGTCGCGTTAGGAAAACATAAAAGTTGGCAAATTTAACAATTTAGTACATGGCGACCGGCAAATAAGCCGCTTTTTAATAAGCTATTCACAGATTAATTGTTTAATGAAATTACTGGTATGGTACCTATGTTACACTGACGTCTTCGCTTACTTCGCTCGATATTTCATTATGTCTTTTTGAAATAGTAGTAGTAGTAGATAATATACTAATATTGGAGAACACTAACACACTTAAACCGCACCAACAAAGGTAGGGAATTTAATTGTGATATCCAGATGGTAGAACCACGGTACTCGACCGAGGAGGTACCACCGCCACACATATTTCTAGCGTGAAGCACTACTACTTCAGGCTGATAAAAAAAATAGTATAGCGCAATATAGTATATTCTTCAGTTGTAGAATAAATCTCGTGATTAGTATGAATTGGCACTATGTGGCCAAGTTTTTTTTACAGTAATGTGCTCAACATTAAAACTTACTAAGATTCCTTAAATCAAAACCTCTATCTCACCTATATCAGCAGTAGTTGAAGGCTCTTATGACGCGTCTATATCTGGCATTGGTAGATAATCTAAATCACAAATGTGGTGTCAACTACACTACATTTGTGATGGTACCTAGAGCCTTCCATAACTAATACTTTCACTACATATAGCAGATGAATGTAATTATATGAGATAAGACTTGAAACTTCCCATGTTATACAAGGAGAAAAAAAATCGAACAACCTTCACACTTCTGAAGTCCTCACTCCAATACACGCCCGTAACGAACGAACCATTTGTCACGTGATTTATTGGCTCTTCCAAATAGTGTGGTCGACAGAACTACTATCAGTGTTAGCTTCATTTTTGAAACAAATGAAAAAAGAAACATTTTTAAGGTTTCTCTAGAAGTGTCAAAAAGTAAAGATTTTTGAGTTTGAATTAGTATTTGACCATGAAAACAATATGTTAATCGATCAACAATTTTCGGATCCGTCTGAAAGTTACTTATTATGCTCCGATAAAACAATTGTCTTAGAAAGCGACTAAGTAACATTAACACTGCGGTATTCAACACGCATAACAAGCGCAGTGATTTTTTAACCGACTTCTTACAAGAACCCTTCTGTTTCTAGAGTCTGATGAATGGATATATGAAACCGTTTAGTATTTTTTTCGGAAGGCTTTAAAATATAGCATAGAGCACAGTTGCCTGACTAATAGGGAACATTCCTCTCCAAGTCTGTCTAACATACACATACGAAAGTCCAGTGAAAAATATACATCCGAAAATTCCACTTTAGTGCTTATAGGTGAAATTTTTAGGTTGGACTCTAAAATTACTTTATCCATGATAAAAGTACCATTTGTTCTTTTATAGATAGGTGGAATAATTTTAAATAACTATTAATTAATTACTACTTGATTGAAACATTACAAAATGGCGGGCATTCTTGTTTTATGGACCACAAAATACTATTCTGAAGGCGCCGAACGACGATTTCAGAAATAGACCCAAATAAATTCAGGATGCGTACATCTAGCCGCTAACTTCAACAGTAAAGTGGGAATGGTGACAGGCTATTTCCATTACAGAACTGAAGATTGAATGAAACTGTCGCAATCGGAATGTTAATGGGGTCGGTTTAAGTGGTTTATTATTATGGATACCAGATTCAGGATCGAAACTAAGCGTTTGGGATAATTTATTATTAGGATTAGGATAATTTATCCTTATATTTATTGGAAGTGTAGATATTTATGTGTTCATAGTTATGTTTTCCTTTCATTATCCTTTTCCTTATCTTTCTTGTATTAACTATTGATTTAGTTCTAATACGTTATTTTTAAAAGTGTTCTTGCTGAATATAGCCACATCTCTATTAACTTCATTAACTTTGCGTTTACAATAGGTTCTATCGTTCCAAGATAAGCCCACATTAGACAAAAATAAAACAATGTTTTCGTGTTTCTACAAATACTGAAGTTTTCGTTTCTAAAACTTGAACTCGTTCTACGTGCCGGAAAATAAATTGTATTCATAAATACACTCATTCCGAACCTAAAAAAATAGAGCTCTATGAATGCTCACTCTACGAAAAACCTAATTTAATACAGGATTATGTTAGCTGTTTTTTAATGACTTAAGCTGAGTTTATTTCTCAACGCATTTGTATCCTAAGAAAAGTAGAAGTCCAATCCTAATCGTGTTCGGTTACAGATTTAAATGAGAAGCAGTGCCTACTTAGCATTAGATTGATTCTATGTTCGTTTTCAATGTTAATTTTCTTTAAAAATGTGATATATTAGAACCGGTTCTGAGCTGAACACCTTCCTAGCAAATATTTTACAAGTACCTACCTACATTAGTTTGCTAGGCACGTGATTCGTGATTAGCTTGTCGGACAATGTGTTTACTCGAGTCATTTGGCGAGCAAATATGTTCAGCGAATATTTCCTTTACGTTCTATGTTTTTATACTATATATACCAGCCTCCTGGGACAAGTAAATCAGATCTTCAAGTGTAGCTTTGAGTGGGAGTTTGCTCAATAATCTAATTCCGTTTCGTCGTTCGCGTGGTCGTGGATCAAAAACGGATGGAAAAGAAATGGGAATACATCTCGGCATGAAATAGGTCTTATCCGATCTGACTGATGGTCTGAAGTAAACCGTGAAAGTTTCTGAATTTAATAAGTAGCAGGCAAAGTGAAGGCCTATGCCTTTATTTGTCATTATATCCAGAAACCATTGCAAATAACAAGCTTCGAATTTATTAATCTTTGTATTAAAGACACTATTCTTTTACTCTATACTTTTATCTGAGGAAGAGTAACATTTATTTAGAAATTGCATACATATTTTTCTAGAGCGAGTATCGCATCTGTAATTAAATTCAAATACAAACCAGTGTTGTTCATAAAATAGATTACTGATGTCCATGGGCGGCAGGGACAGGGGCGGCGGTATCATCAGGTGGACTTGCTTTCTTTGCTACTAAATTCTTATGAAAAAAACTTATAGGGGAAAATATTATACCTAACCTTCAATATCAAGTGCCTCTTGGCCAAGACACGAACTCCTTAGCACACGAGAAGTAGCCATTGCTCTTCTTGCTCGAGTTCTCTTCGAAACTGATATTTCCTATTTCGAGTAGGTCAATAGTTACGTATTGAAAGCGGCAATAAAATAAGGCTTAAGTTGTTAAATTGAGAATCATCCGTTACATTGTTATTGTATTGTTGCTTGTCTATTGCTTTTCGAAATCGTTCATTTTATGATTCTCTAATAGTCTATTATGTATTGTAACAAATCTATAATAACAATTTGCAATTTAATTCGGCACAGGGTGATCATACCGTGAACTGTTTAACTACTAGGTGATGCGTGACACACGACTATGAGCAGATCGCAGTGGACATACTCAAGGGGTTTTGCATACTGGTACTTCAAGTTATTACTTAATTAATTTTAAGCTTATATTTCAAGGTTTTGAACCGTCACAGTGTTTAAAATGTTTACCCGACTGCGCCTGAAGGAGGGTAATGATTTTCGAGCGTATGCATGTATGTATGTTTGTTTGTATGTATGTCCATTTCTTTTGGCACGCGCTACAATCCAAAAAAACGGCTTGACGGATTGCGACGTATGACGTATATTTAGAAGAATCTCAGTTTTCAGAGTGACATGGGCTATATAATTTAAAAAAATGGCGCCTGCTCGTAGATGAAAGGGGGAGGGGGGATTTTTTTACTATAACGACAATATGGGGTACCTAGTAAATAGATTAATGTAAAAATGAATATTATGATACTTACTTGTGATAATTACTTGACTATTTTGACAAAAACTCATATTTCATGTTACTAGTTCATTATAATAGTCCAATAGATTATATAACGATTTGGTTAATATATAGCGGCTTTAAGTACTAGTACAAGTAGTAGAGGTACAAAAAAAAGATATATACACAATGGGAACGAAAAGGACCAAACTTGTAATTTCGGCAAATTGAGTTAAACGCTTGGGACTACTCCTAATAATATCGTCTAGTCAATTTAAATGTACCTATTTCGTGCTGGAAAACGACAAATATAAATGTTACGTCCCGCTCATAACCTGTTTTAGGAAACTTCCCTAAATGCGAATACAATATTGTTATTTGATTCAATATAGTTGTTTATGTTGTTAGGTACCTTTTATTCAACTTAACAACTATATTATACACTAAGTAACATTGAAAAAACGTAGTCCGAGTTATAGACATCTTCTTAATTCTTTGAAGTTATTAGTTTGTCTCCATAGTACATGATTATTTGCTCTGATGGATTTTTAATAGTTTTGTAGTGTCATGTCATGTCGTTATGGTCACAAGTGTGTTGCCTTATCTTATTTCTTAGCACTTGAACTATAATAGCATACTATGGGGTACATATCCAATACACCAATCTGAAAAATAATTTAATTCACTCTTGATGACTTGAATGGTCATATCATATCTTCTATAATAAGTAAGTTTCTCAAGTTACTGTTAAATTTTGACAATAGAAAAATACTTATAACATGTAAAAAAATCATAAATGATTAAGAAAATTCAACGCAGCTATTCTCGTTACCCGTACGATAGATCAAGATCGTTATGTCCGTGTATTCTTAGTGAACCAAGTGTTAATGGTTTTATGACTCTGTTGAAACAGATAATAAAAGCGTCGCATATCATCGTTACAAGAATATTTCATTAACTACATTTCTAAGTTCGTATAACGTAAGCAAATTACCTCCTTCAGTATTAAAATTTCCTTGCGTTAAAAATCGACTCAGCCCCCCAAAGTTTTGATCAAGACGTTGCGATCAAACAGGTTTTTGATTTCGGCGGTTATCATAACACAATGTCACATAGACATTTCAGTATATATTCGTTTAGATGTAGATATAGCTAACGGACGGTGTTGTGTGTTAGGAGCCGTAAAGTGCGAACTCGTTACCGGTATCACGGATGGAGGGGACGGGGCATCATCATATTGTCGGTCACGGGTCATCAAGAATGCGTAAGCGTCTGTTTCCGTCCCGCGGGCACTCGAGCGTGTCGAAACTCCCAGCTCGGATTGCTACATGTGATCCGTGACTGCCGTTATCTTATATATGACTTGCAGCTAAGAATCGATAAGTACAGTATCGAATCTTAGCTGCAAGTAATATGAATTGTTACATGTCGGCTAAGTTCATTCGCAACGCGTGGAGAATGATTTTGTACGATTTTTTTTTATAAACATGAAGTAGCAAACGAGCTAGCAGCCCGCCTGATGGTAAGTGGTTACTGCCGTCCATGGACATTTAAGTCTTGCCGTCCATGGTAAGCAACTTTATATAGAACAGGGGTTCTATCTGAACTCGACCACAGATGCGTTGCTACTCCCGAGCACTGAGATGGTCGCTTCATATAAAAGTGAGCCGGCGACCACACCCTTTTACCGAAACGCAAGAACTGCTTCACGCTAGAAATAGGTGTGGCGGTGGTACTTCCCCGGTCGAACCGCATTAGTTCTACCACCTGCACTATTTTTATAGGCCAGAATTTTCGCTTATTCGTAAATGGCGTTCAAATATTATTTTAAGTCGCATTTTACAATTGAATTCAAATTATTAAATTGTAAATAATAAATTCCAATCAATACTTGCATGAGCCTTTGAAAGTGACTTATATATTTTTTTAAATATTTATATACAATATCTATGCATTATTTGTTTTTAAACTAATATTATCGCGGAATTGATACATTTCAATATGTTATGACTACCACGATCTACATATGTAACTGGGTCGAAATCGGCAAAAAGAAATTCAAAAAACCGCATATCGTGAGCACCCGTAACATATTGAAAAAATAATAAAAATATCTATGCAATAAATCCTATCTAAATTGATTTCCGGTGTATCTTATAATTAAACATTGATTAATTATATTACAATTTTATTACCAAAATCGTAATTTGGACATTCTAACTTATATAAGCCATTCGAATTCTAATAAAAACAAGTGTAAAGTGTTAAGACAGAAGTGTTTATAGAACGCTAAAGTGTTTGTGATGTGAAATAACAGAATAAGTGTTGATAGATTATGATGAAAATGGCGTCCATCATGATGGTAAGGACTTGGATTCACTATTTTCGAAAGTATAAACAATTCCTATGCCTTCCATAACAGTTTCTCTTTAAGAGTAGTGGTTACTCAAAACTTAAAGTGGCAATTATTGTGCTCATTGCTTATTGACAATTAATGTGGACTGAGCTCCGTCCTTAAGTATTTCTGAAATGCTACGCTATATGACATGGGTTTATTTAAGAAAGATGCAAAAAGAGTTGTCGTGCGTGTGTGCGAGCACGTGCGCGTGTGTATGTGTGCGTGTGTGTACGTGTATATGTGTGTGTGTGTGTTTACGCATGGTGCGTATGTGTGTGTTTGCCCTTGGTGTGTGTGAGTGTGTGCGTGCGTGCGTGTGTCATGTATATTATCAAAGACGCTATTTGTACATACTGTTGCAACTAATTCGGCAGAATTTATCATGCATAAATAATTTTTTCAAAAGCCAATTCTATATTTTCATCTGTCTCCATCAACCGCAAGGTTCTGCCATGTTCTGCCATTTTCGTTCTTGCATCAATGTTGCCTTTTTAAAGTTTTAATTAAGTCATTATCCTCACCGCAGGGTGCTCTATATTTAGAACGAATTGATGGTGTTTCAATACGTATCTTTTACTGCGAGTTTTACACTTATCTTTTTTCTTATCATACTTATCTTTCGACCAGATTTCTTATTTTCTTGTAATGAATGCAATTGTTGTTTTTGAACCTACATATTATTTTACTAGATATACCCCGCTGTTTAATTTAAATATATGTATATATTTCATATATTTTAGTAGTAGTTACTATGTACTAGTAGTACTAAGTAGGTACTACTAAGATCTTTTGAGAGGGAACGCTTCTGAAAGTGAAGTACTCTAAAAGGGCCGGACATTAAACCTGCATCTAGGAAAATTCACTTGATGGCGATACTTCTAATGTAGTAGAAATCTAGCTTAAAGTACTAGTTTAACGATATAAGTCGGTGCGGTGGGTGTCGCGTGTCCTGAGGTTTCGTTTCCTGCCTATACCCTCTGCCGTTGAACCTGGACTCGGGAGTGATGGAGTGGACGTTAGGCCTAAATATTTTGACTCGGGAGTGAAAACCGTATAAAATGCAAGCTTTTTAAATTTTGTCTTAACCCTGAAACCTAAGTTCATTTTTTTAAAGAATGAAGTAGCAAACGAGCATGCAGAGTTCCTGAGTAAGTGGTTACTGCCGCCCATGTAAGCTACTTCATATAGAATAGCGGTTCTATCTGAAGACGATTACAGATACGTTGCCACTTTATTTATGAGATGGTCGCCTCATATATAAGTGAGCTGAGATGTCGGGGTGTATTTTTCTTTTGTTACAATAAAGTAGCAAACGAGCATGCAGTGCATGTAATGGTATAGTCATTGCCGTAAATGGTATCTGTATAGAACAGGGTTCTGTCTGAAGCACACGTAGATTATTTGCTTGTTACGAGAACTAAGATGGTTTCCTTATATATAAGTGAGCCGGCACACCCTTCTCATATAAAAGTGAGCCGGCAACCACACCCGCACCGAAAAGCCGGAACTGCGTCACGCTGGAAACAGGTTTGGCGGTCGTACCTTCAGGTTGAACCATACTCCTTCTAACACCATGCCCACCATTATTTATTTAATTTATTTATTTATTTAATTGTTAATTAGAACGGTACAATACCACTTATACTAATTAACACAATAATATCAAGTCACATTTTTAAAAATTGTCAAATAATATAATACATTGTCAAATATATACCATGCTGTCATATTTCAATTATACTGCTTTGTTTTATTAATCAGCCTGTAAATTATTGCGTCTGATATACAGGAACTTATCTTAGTCATCGGAAGGGACATAGCATCTGTGTTTGGCTTCAACTAGTAAAAATGCATGCATCACACCTGTTTCTGCTTCATCATATTAATGTAAAGCGAATAATTATGGCAAAAGAAAGGAGTTATGATATGTCGGATATGGTAACGGTGATATACTAAGATAAGCCGTTATATCTTAGTTTTAAGCAAATTAGCAACGAATTTATTCACGAAAGTCTCTAAGATATTTGGGGTCTCCAGCTGATTTGTCTATTCGACATCTGGTGTATTAAGTTAGGAACCATTCTATAATTATTGTTGTCTGGCATGTAAAAAATATATTACTTACTTATAGATAACTTTCCTTTGAGAAGTTGCTTATAAAATAATTCATTAAAGAAATTATTTATGTTAAACTAAAAGTGGTTTCCTTATTTGTGTAACAATATTGAATACACTTACTTAATTTATTACATAAAAACAACCTTTGAACTGCTACCAATTGATCATTATTCATATTACATATGAGCTTGATAGAATAATTAATTACAATACGAAATATCTCCAAATATCTCGAAATGTTTCGCAGTTTCATAAAAATCACAAATCGTATTATGAAAGTATTTTTATTGTCAATTTGGATAATTTCCCCATCCTGCAACATGTGAATTCTAATTGGTGAATATTTAACACTTATGTCAGCGTTCATCAGTTTTAAAACGAAATATTCATGACATTAGTTGCGACTGTATGTCACCTGTTGCTGAACATATTGCAAAATGAATGACGAAAATCATCTATAGCACAGGTCATCTAATAGACATGTGTAAGTAATGTCATAGATACATGACGCGTCATGTTACCCGATCATGCAATATGACGTGTACTGTAATGTTTTGAGACATGGTGTCATGCCATATTACTCAATAACAAATGCCACGCTGTATATTATTACATTAAAAAAAGCACTGTTTTGCGCACGTCTATCATCTAATATTAAGTGGTGTTAGTTACACAAAGTCTGGAGTGGTTGCCTAATGGCCGAAACTCTGCCTCTTAACCGATTCACAGGCAATACTGATTTTTAAGGTTCCGTATTCGAAGGGTAAAAACGGAACCCTGTTACTAAAACTCCGCTGTCCGTCTGTCACTAGGCTGTATCTCAAGAACCATGATAGCTAGACAATATTTTTTTATAGATGGTGTATTTCTATTGCCGCTAAAAAACAAATGCTAAAACAGGGGGGCAGGGGGGCTCCCACACGACAAACGTGATTTATTTGCCGTTTTGATAGATAATTGTACGGAACTCTTTGTGCGTGAGTCCGACTCGCACTTGGCCGATTTTTCTCTGATGTGCAAATAAATTAATTATCACTGCTTTACGGCGAAGGACAAAAAGACGAATACACAAACATCCGGAATCAGAACAGAAATCTAAACTCATCATTCACACTTCTGTCTGGACGGGGATCGAACCCGGGACCTACTGCGTGTCAGACCGTAATGGTGACCACTCCGCTACGCAGTTCGTCAATTTGAAATTAAGTATATAAGTGGGCCGGAAAACTTATCTAAAAGGGCCTTTAACAACGCGGTGACTAAACTAAAAAAAATATATATTTATATATACACGACGAATAGATAACCTCTCTACCTTTGGGAAGTCGGTTAAAAAGCGAAAAATGTGATAATTAGTACTGTATTGTTTAAAAAAAATACAACGAGGTCTATACCCGTCTTATTCCTCTCAGACTCAGCATTAGATTAATTAATTAATGACTAGACGTATTACAGCGACTCCACAGTTTGCCGCTAAGGTCGTCGACACGTTGCATAAGCGGCCACTTCGATGCGTGGATCCGACGATCGATAATATATTCTGAGCTAGCCTTACAACCCGGCTTTTAATGTAACAAGATTTTTCAATCACATTGAAGTGGACGAGCATGCAGTCCACCTGGTGGTGACTGCCGCCTATGGACTTCTGTAAGTTACTTCATATAGGGGTTCTATCTGAAGTCGATCACAGATGCGTTGCTACTACCGAGGATTGAGATGGTCGCCTCATGTTTTTTTTTATAAATATGAAGTAACAAACGAGCAAGCAGCCCACCTGATGGTAAGTGGTTTCTGCCGCCCATGGACATTTATAAGCAACTTCATATAGAACAGGGGTTCTATATGAAGTTGCTTACAAATGTCCATGGCGACTTCAACTTCATATAGATCAGGGGTTCTATATGAAGTCAATCACAGATGCGTTGCAATTCCCGAGGACTGAGACAGTCGCCTCATATATAAGTGAGCCGTGAGTACCACTGCCACATCTATTACTGCCTTATAACAGTGTTTTGCGCTGCTGTGTTCTTATGAAAGGTGCGTTAGGGAGACACTTATACGAGGCGTTCCAACGGAATCCTCAGGGGTTGCAACGCATTTGTGGCTAACCTCACATAAGACTGACCTTATGTGGGATATTATAGATGTCCATGTGCTGCAGTAGCCACTTACCATGAGGTGGACTGCGTGCTCGTATGCTGCTTTCATGTTATAAATGAAATATAACTCCGGCTCCAAAAGCTTTGCGAAATATTATTTTTTAAAATGAAGTAAAAAGGGAAATCACTTTTAAACTGAACTCACATTTGAAGGGGTAAAAAGAATTTACGTTCGAATTATTTGCACGCGTCGTACGTCGTAGGAATTATTCGAAGTCGCGGGCAACAGCTAGTTGGATAATAAAACCAAGGTGATCTATTACTGTTAAAATTTAATGAATGTCTGTAGTTATCTCTTAATAAAGACCAAAACTTTAAACAAAACATTTTCCTTAACACAGTCTTTAAAATTACTAATTCGGGAAAACCAGGTTATTCACGTTATACCTACTACATACATTTTTATGACTATGATTTGTACAAATGTATGATGTTGTTTTCGCATGAAATGTATCGTAATCATAAAAGCTTATCTAGACTTACAACGCAATCCACCTAGATAACTGGAAAGAGCGTAATGTCAAAGTAGTGAAATCAATAATTATATTGACAGTAATTAATTAACAGCTGCAAATTGTATTGATATTATTGTTTACCACGCACATATCGTAAAGAAATTCAGTAATTCCATAAATACAAAATGTCAGGGATATATTTAACGAATTCACTTGCCTTGCTACCTAAGAATATGTTATATGTCCAATCGAAATAGTGTCCTACTTAATATCAACGCAGATATTACGTACTGATACGGCTACATATTTGTTTATTATTGAAATAAAACTTCTTTATTGACGTGTGACAGAAATTTGCCATAACCTTTTCTGTAACGCGTTAAATTTTTCTGTTATACGTCACATTATTGTATATTACACTAACATTTTCTGACTATTATATCATTTGTAGACATTGACTCGTTTAAGATAATTATGATGTACAATGTGAAACTTGAACGAATAATTCAATGCTAAAATATCATATATATTATATGTTAACAAACCAATACGACAAGTCTTCTGGTAGAAATTAAGAAATAACGTTATATAAACACTCCAAAAATAAACAATTGAACTAATTTAGCAATTATCTATCTCAAATCAGATGCAAGACAAATAAACACTTCCCAACAATAGATTGGAATATGTTTTGAGTAAGTAGATTAGCGATGTAACATATGTTCGTAACAGGAGGGGTACAGTGAATTTATTGCCGACGAATCGTACGGAGTAACGAATTATTGCATCACGAGCTCCGTTGAACACTTAACTGGATTGCTCGCTTTATAACCTTTTTCGTCGATGTCTGATCGATACTCGCCCTTATCAACTTGTCTTTGTAAGAGCAACCAGAATAAGGCAGGTGAAATAGAAATTATCACAAATATTTCGTGGCCATGTCCTTCAATTACTAGTGTTTGTAGTACGTCATACTTCTTCTGCTATCTTTAGAACAAAGGTTTTTCTTTCATCCCGAATATATAACGTTCGATACATTTTATTATCATCATCTAATGTAATCTTATAATTTTAGCCTATAATACTATGAACATGTCCTTTGAAGTATTATCTTTTTTGAAGAGGTATATTTATAATGGTAAGTTAAAATAATGTTCTAATGTACTCCTTCACTTTCTTAATTTTAAGATGCATACCCAATTGTCTGCATATACTTAATGAATAATTCAAAACTATAAATAAAAATAATTAGGTACCTAATAAGCCAAGTATTCACAAAGTGAAAAATAAAAGGGAGTGCAATAATTACCTAGCTTTTAAGCATGCGGAGCATTCCATTGCAATTGAGTTATAAAAACGCACCGAGTTTCAGATAATCCAGATACATTAAGTTGTTTACGGAGGTTGTTTGTATGTTAAGAATTAGGTATGTGTTGAGACATTCCTACGACTAGTCTGGCAGCGGGCGGAGACGTGCGTTATAATTAGCGTGGGCTGTTAAAGGTCATTGTCACAGCTTCGATGCATGGAGCCCAGATTTAAAATAAACCATTGTTCCTCCAGAGGTACTACGATTAATTGATAAATTCCACTCCATAATGAATATTGCACGAATAAAAGCCCATTGAAATCGAGCATGTAAAGCGGCAAATCAAACGCTTGTAATAGAACGGCAAGAATAAAGTTCTTGTGACCCGGATATTCGCATATTACTTTCTACGTTAAGTAATTCAGTTCTTTCAAAAAGCTACGCCCCATCAATCAAATAAGACGTTACTGCAATGGTATTTCATCAATAACCTATTTGTTTTGCATCGATTTTGATATTCAAATCGCAATTTCAAAGTTGCTTCGAAGTTGGCTGACATTTTAGGTACAATCGAATACTAATGCTTTGTGAAGATTGAAAACATAAATCATCTTAATACAATATAGTTCTAAAAGTTAGATTATATTAATGAAGGTACGTTATTTACTTTAAAATCTAACTTAGTTGAAACTGCCTTACCGAAAATAAAATTAACGAACATGGTGGATTATATGAGCGAGCAATATAATTTCTCATTTGAGCGTCTTATAATTTGCAAGTCGACATGTTGAGCATATGTAAATTCGCATCAATATCAGCTACCTGCCGGTCTTCCGAGAATTTATGGCATGACAAAAAATGTCTTCCCGGTTTAAATTCTCACAATGAGAGCGGACGAGAGGGGTGATTTCGAGTGTGGTTTTTGTCTTCGTTTCTATTTGTAGAGTGCAATAATAAAACCCTAACGCAACTCTTGTTAAGTGAAAAAAACAAGTACAAGAATATCTCATTTGTCTCACCTCGACATTGACATAATACTTTTGACTACAAGTTAAAGTATTTGAGTAGGTATATTATTATGCGTGAGTACTAAATACAAGTAATGCAAAAAATGGAGGGAAATAATTGTGCTGACTTTTACAAAACAGGATGCATTGATTCTAATCTAAATATTATAGTAGGTTAAAAATACAAGAACACGCAATCTACACAATTATTACACAAGTTGAATGTCGATGTTTCATTTAAATATTACACATTTTTTAAATTAATATTGATGTGATTTTTGAGAATTGATGTACTCTACCGAGACTAGCTTAGGTTGCCTTTTGCACTGGCAAATGGCATTGCAATAATTTTCCATAATAAATAATGCACAGTTCAATTAAAATTCAGGCGTTAAGCGTAGTTTTGGAGTCGTACTCTAGAAATCAGGAGTCGAAACTTTTAAGATATTCGGTTATATACGGTACATCCTACCACTGCCACTGCTATTCATAACTCTTTCTCGAAGTTATTGCCTTTACTAGCTGGATTCCAAGCGAGCAACTCAAAGGCTGGGTTTCCCAATGTATTCAGGCATAACACATTAGGCAAGTAGATACAAAGCCGTTAGAATTAAGCTGGGGATCAGATTACGCGACGAAGACTTGCTTAATACCGACTGACTGCAGTCATTCAATAGCTGCAAAACTACACCGCTACGGGGAAAGACACTATTGAGGGCGAAAGGTGACACCGAAGCCTGTGGCATTAGATCTATAGGTGACTCGCTTCGAATAAAGCTGTTGGACATTATGACGTCCCACTAATGATTGCTAGGCTCGTCATTATGCGAATGTAAAAACGAAGCGTAGAAAAACACGCTATAAACTAGGACAGTGCTAAATGAAAGTTCTTTTGTAGCTTTTTCTCCTTTTGTTATAGTATTCTGTCTTTTGAAATACTCTATTATTAAAAACGTGTTTTTGCAGTTGCGCCAATTCAGATCAGCGATCTTAGATTATTGGGCGTATCTGGAGTCCAATCGAGACGAACAAATGACACGAGCTTCAATCAGGAGACAGAAGTGAATAGATGACTGACTGATCAAAGAGAACGTCTTAAGACAACTTAAGCAAGACCATTCACATTCACTTATGGATCCAATATTGTCATGCCCCTTATCTTGTTAACGTGAAAGGCCCGTATGCACCATCGAGATCCTGATTATGATAGACAGCTCAGATAAGACGCAGACAAATGGTGAAATTATCATCGTCGGTAAAAGCGTATTTCAAGAAGATAATAAGAATAATCACGTATATATAAACAGAGTCTTCTTCGTGAGAATCATTTGTTGTTTCTCCGTATAGTCGCAACAAATAAGTTAAATTTGATTTTGTATACAGGTAACCAAAAATTGTGTGTTATTTGCCGTGTGTTGTTGTATTTTGCAGCCACATTCTGTTTTTTTATTCTTTATTTCTAAATAAAACCACCGCGAACAATTTTAGCATTGAACTAGGTTTAGAAATTAAAACTGCATTTACTGGGGCATCTGATATTACACTCAACTTTCGCTGTCAAACTTAATAACATCTCGCCCATTCATTGGACTACTCGCTTGCAATTTATTTGTGAAGCACATTGTCTGGAAACAAATTATAGCAATAATGCAAATATACATACACCAAATCAATATATCAATATTTTTGTCTTGGCTTGAGAACTCACATAATCATATTTGTACGTACTGCTATGGTTATATAATTATGGTATGCGTTTAGAAAGTCGTAAATGTGATTATAAGATAATGTTGTATTAAACAAAATGATAGATCAAGATTCCATGTTATCTATATGATTCAAAATGCGGGCCACGGAAACAGTCTATACTATCATTTACTCCCATACAATATAGAGCCGTGATTTATATGACACTGCCTCATCCGGTATTATTATTTCTTAGTCTTGAATAGGCAGCAAATCAAAATTTATGGGCCTTTCTTGTACTTTCTCATTGACATTAAACTATCTAATTCTCCCATTGTAGGTACTAATGATCACTAAGCAAACAATGTTAGACCACCTAAGAACCATCCTTTTATTGTGAAGCCGTTTCCGCTTTGTTTACAAAAGTAAATAGAGAAGTGTCGTAAAATACTTAAAGAGAATAGGGTTGTAAATTGCGTAACTTTATCTGGTTTGTCACCTTACGTTACAAAGGGTGAATGGACCTTCCCTACAGGAGATAAATCAAGCATGGGAAATCGAAGGTGGACGAGCGTGTTGTTCTTTGTGCAACATTTGCATTGCGCTGCGGTGCGAGACGGATGTCGGTTAAGTAATTATGTGGATTTATGCATGTCTTCATCATTCACAAGGAACCCATTAAGACTTGATTGACTATCTCGTTAGTACTTGTATGTCACACTCTTGAATACCTGATTTCGCAAGCGCCTAATTACTTATTTCAACACGTACGTCAAGTTCTCATTTCCCGTTTACAAAGAAAAGTGATAAGTTTTTTATCGGTCAACGAACTCAAACAATTGCGTAAGGCAAACGTGGTTTTCTAGTACATTCAAGCACAGTAGCTACTCATAAATATTTAGACCGTAAAGGTTTCCTATCAAATAGGAATCTAGTTAGCCTACTGTATTTTAATACGTTGCTTTGAAATTCTCTGCAAATTTTGTATACGTTGACTAAACGATACTTTATCGATAGATAAGTTAAATTAATTTTACCATTTAGTTTCAAAGGCTTCTTTGGAAGCGAGTAAATAACATATTTTCTATATAAAGTATAAACCATGTATTAAACACAATACATTAAACAATATGTACGTTTTTAGTAAGATTATACTTTTTGGTAAATATTTATAGAGGCTTCCTGCCGTACATAGGCCTATTTTAGTTCGTCGGTCGGTCCTGCATAATGCATTTTGCCGGGTTTTTCCTCTACTGATATGCCCTAAATGGACATCTGGACACAACTTACACTTCATGAAGCACAATGTGGACAGCATCACAGCACCTTTCAACACATACAACTGACAATTATTCCATTGGAAGTGAAACAAGAGTATTATATGCATAGTACCTTAACAGAACGGTAACGAACGGAAAACTGCCGTAAAAATTAAACGGCAGCGGAGTTTACTCGTAAATCTACGGATTTAGTTACCGAAAGTTTACATCCGAAGTTATTAATAAGATTCTGGTTTGTTAAGATTCTCTTACCGCCAGGTGTTATTAATTGGGGTGTCAGATGTTGTGTAAAAGTTAATTTGGCTACAACATTCCTCCGGTATAACTGGATTTAGCTTATCCCGTGCATACATATTCATGTTAATAAAACTTTCTATTCATAACATACACCTTCCCGCCATTTGTCATTTCTTAGGTTCAAAGTAAATAAAAATGATTTTCAAATTTTCCTAACTATAAAAACGTTAGTAGATATTACAAGCATTTTAAGAAATATGAGTAATCAAACTAATATTATAACGCTGAAGAGTTTGTTTGGTAGAACGCGCTAATCTCAGAAGCTGCTGGTTTGAATTGAAAAAATATTTTTGTGTTGAGTACTTCATTTATTGAGGAAAAACTAAACATAAACGCTTTCTACATTCATAGCCCCACAGAAGGATTTTCTCATGTATCGTGGGTGCCATGGACACACAAACACGAATACACAAACACCCAGACCCAGAACAGAAATCTAAACTCATCAT
>DWNE01000061.1:0-42266 GCA_018249875.1 Cecropterus toxeus
TATTCCGCGCTGTATATCAAGATTTTTTTATTAGTTTTTTTATTATCTATCCGTTACGGAATAAATAGTACACTTCGTGTCCTTTACTATTACGGCGCGATCAAACCATATATATTTCTATTGACACAATTAGACAATAATCTTTATTTTTACGTACTAAAATAAATGTTTTAAGTTTTATTCGTAAAAAATGAATACTATATAATAATATGAAGCGCTATGTGCGACGGCATATGTACAGTGGTCGTCGTAAGTCGTTATCGGTTCTTACTTCGATGATGAGCGGCGCGACGAGTTGGTTGTCGGTGACGCGCGTGACCGTCGTCTCGGTGAAGGTGGACTTGGTGATGGTCTCGGTGACGCGGCCGGGCGCGGCGGGCGGCGGCGGGAGCAGCGTGGCGGCGGCGCGCTCCACGGTCACGCGCACGCCGCGCGTCGGCTCCGCGGGCTCCCGCTTCCCGCCGAGGAAGTGCGCCGGGATCATCGCTTGGAACTCCTCGCTCGTCATCGGCCGCGCCGGCTGCGCGGTCAACACGTTCACATCGCATCAGGGGCTTTATTCTCTATGACGCGCGCATGCTTACCAAACGCAAACTTACTCGTATTTAAACGCCGCACCAAAGTGGAATTCGTAAGAGCTTTCTACCCAAAAATTTTAATCGAAAGTGGTTCTAAAAAAGATAAAACTTTCTTCTCTTTACATCGATTGTCGACAGCTTGTAAAAGCGTTTTCTATACATTTCTCTAAACGCTAACTAATAGCACGTAATTATGACAATTCAAAACGTGCAAATTTTTATAAAAATAACTTGCGGCAATCTTTTTATAGACAATTATACAATTCCGTATTTTATTTACAATTTACTATAAATATGTATTATACAACGTAGAAATCGAGTAGTTGAATTATAGACTATGCAACAACATGACGAGCGCGTTACGTACCTAAGTCATAGCGAATAAGGCCCCAATACAGTGGACGCCCGACCCGGTTATCGGGCCACGTTGCACCCAATACCCGGGCACGACGCGTCGGTTCAGACGATCCGACCTAGACTAGTGATGATGGAGATGCAGTCGAGACGCTACTAGTTCGCGCTACTAAGCCCGCCCGACGCCGAATGGAGGACCCGTCGGACGACGCACCCTTACGTGGCGAAATATGAGCTCGGTATTTCGAAACGTAGCGGATGCGACGTCTTCCGGAACCCCCGCGGGTCGGACGTTACAAGCGACTAACTACTACTATGATGTGAAATGACAGTGTAGTACGAAACACGGTGGCGAAAGCGAGATATCGTAAGCGTGGATGTGAACGTGTTAAACCGTTCTATGACCGTCACCCGCGAAACTGTATTGAGCGAAGGGAATGTCTCGGACTTACCTGGATATCGTCAAATACGTCGTCATTAGAGCCGTGCAATTTATTGGCGCCGGGAGTTAGAGGCGTGCTCGTACTGTTAGTTGCCGGTTTGTTGCCCGCCTGAAGTCAATATAATAGGTAATTTAGAAATTTTGGATCGCTACGCAACTAAAAGCATATTAAGGGGCGAAGCTTCGATTTATTTACATTGAAATATTTTTCTCCAAACTATATGCATCATTATGGAACATAAGATCACAAAATTTACATCTAAATTTCCACAACCATAAACAATTTGCATGGTACCTTCACATTCACACGGTTCATCCCAAGCCCTGGAGGGACGTAAAAGCGTACACGTAAAGCGACATATAGACCTCACCTGCCCGTTTGTTTGACTTAGTTTCCTTGGTGCCGGTTGCGGTGGTACAGTAGAAGTCGGTGCGTACGCGGTTTGCGGTTGCGGTTGTGTGCGCGGTTGTGTTTGTGTGGTCGTGAGTTGCGTGGGCACTCTCGGTGCGGTGTGGTTGCCCACGAGTGGTGCGCTGTGGTTGCCCACGATTGGTGTGCTATGGTTGCCCACGATTGGTGTGCTGTGGTTCCCAACAATAGGTGTGCTGTGGTTGCCCACAATTGGTGTGCTGATGTGATTCGCGGTGGGTTTCGGTGCCGTTGCAATGTTCACATTCGTCAGGCTCGTCTTGTGCTCTCTCACATCTTCTGATGTAGACTTCCGCGGAAGCAACTCTCCTAAAATCATTTATTGTATTAATTAAAATTTTGCATTCGTATGTCATTTAAAAAAACCAACAATTTAAAAGCTCTTTTTGTTTAAAAAACATTTATATACTGATAATACCTTGTTCGGGTGTGATTGTCCGCTGTAGGACAAGTCTCACAAATCGTTCGTGACCGGTAAGCAAAGCTACGGCGGCTTCGTGTCGGGCGTTCTCCATATCTACGCCGTTAATCTGAAAATAACAACATAATCTATTAAATTTCATATAATTTACAACGACACGGTTTTTGAAGATGTAACGCATTGAAGTACTTATAAATTAAGATGACAGTGATACTATTTTGAGTCGACTTCCATGTGGGTAGGACTGTACATGCGATTAACATCTATTATGTACGGGCTGGTATATTATGTATTGTTTTTATTTTGGGAACTAGTCCTTTAAGATTTTTCTAAAAATACTACGCCAAAGACGATTAGACTGATACAATATAGTAGACAGTCATTTACCCTTGTAGTAAATACTTGTGATACACGAACTCACCGATACAACCTTATCTCCTACTAACATCTTGCCGTCCTTAGCAGCGGCGCCCTGCGGCGAAATTCGCGATATGTAGATGGCGTCGCTGTCGTCCCTATACGGCGGGGAGCCCTTACCTCCCGCGATACTGAAGCCTAACCCTGCACCGTCGCGGATCAGGGTTGTATGCACTAGAACCTTTTGCTGGTAAGCTGGATAGGGACAATAAGGAGTTAATATTATTGATTCATTTTAATATGTTACGGGTACTCACGATATGAAATATCGGCAAAAAGAAAATTCAAAATCGCATATCATGAGTACCCGTAACATATTAAAATGAATAAGGAGTTAGTCAAAATATGACATCAAATGTGAAATAAACCTAAATTTATAAACATATATCAAGAATTTCCGAGATTTATTATAGCCTATGTCCAGCAGTGGACCTCGAAAGGCTGATGGATGGATGATTATAGCATTGAATGAAGAATAAAGTTTATTTTATGCACAAATCAACACTTCGTGACAATCTTTCTGTTTAATTTTTGTAAGAAATTGTTGATTTATATCATTTGTAATTGTATTATTTGCAAAAAAAACCGAAGGCTGTTTACTATGTTACAAAATTAAGTCTTTATCTCTTTATATCTATGACAGTAAAGCTTTACAGGATTATACGCTTGCACGTACAATACTGTAAAGCATTACTGTTTGTACATGACGTATACTACTGAAAACTAAACTATCACGGGATGCTAAGGTTACAGTCAAGTAAGTAACAGTAGTAAGTATATAATGTCGTATCATCCAATCACATCCGGCATTTGTTTGCACAAAATAAACGAATGAGGATGAATTAACATTGATTTTTACAGATTGACTTTTCGTAATATTATATTAACCACGGCATAATTTAAACTTACCAGGCGGTACATATGGTTGTGTGGTTGGCGGAGGAGATGCCTGCAGTCGTTGGTAGTTGGTGGTCACCTGTGCTTGTGTCGGTGATGGGCTAAAGTTCACCGAGTTCGCGGAAGGTGTCGTTATGTTAGTCACAGTCGTCGGTACGGTTTGCTCCTTGTAATCTGGTTCGAACTCTTGCGCGTACTGGTTGCTGATAATAAGTGGTTTCTGTGGTACGCCTCGTCCAGTTGGAATCTTAAGATAGGAAAAAAATGGGCGCTCAATTATTCTTAATATTTATATAATTTTAGTCTCTTTATATTATATAAAGTGATTCGAAGCGACATTTATATAATTTTACAAATATTGTATTAATTACGTTTTCGTACATACAAATAATTTTACACACCTGTCCATTTTATTACTTAAGCAGTGACTCATACAATATACATAAATTTTTGTTAATCTAGGTAGTGAAACAATAAAAAACTGTTACATTTGTATGTATACATCATACAAACAATTTTACACACCTGTCCATTTTCTAATGTCGATACCGTGTCCGTAGTGCTTGAGACCGAATGATGGCTTGCTCCACTTGCTGCTCGACTGTGAGTTCTATAATAAATATGAGTTCTAAATTAATAGCAAATATGAAAAATAAAGGTTCCATTTAATTTTATTAAACACTTTCAAATAAAGAAATTGTAGAATAGATGTCACACACTAATCAATTATTACAATCAATATAAATCGGTTTTATATTTAAAAGAAATACTATTTCTTTTTACCTCGTAGAAGTAGGCGAATCTCGGGTGACAACGAGTGTGAGGGTGGGTCCGCTAGCTTTCAACACGTCTACCGCGAAGTAATGGTCAACTTCTACGACAGACGTGCCATTAACCGAAAGCACTTTATCTCCAACCTGTAACAAGAAGCATTACCATAATTATATTATAAAATAGAAAAAAGAGACTACCTTATCCTTTTTTATTTATAATGCGACACTTTTAAATCTAAAACGTAAATAGTGTTTAGAAAACAAGGAATCTTAATGAAATCGAAAGTAAAATAAAATATATTATTTCTATGTGTATAAGATGGGGAGTGGGTTTTTTGTTTGTTATTTGAAGGCCAGGAAATATTAAATTACTGGACGTTATTGTGTGTCTTGATTAAACTATTTTTTTATATAAAAATGTACCTTTAAGTTGGGCAGGCGATATAACAATCTGGCCAATTTTTCCCAATAACATTCAATCAATATTTTCAAGATAAAAACGAAAACTTCAAAGAGTATAACATCGACTTAGAAATTTCATATGATTAATATGAATTTAAATCTATTAAATATATAGAGCATAGGATCTCCTTGTATGCTTACCCTGAGCCCAGCAAGGTACGCGGGTCCGTTGGGCGTGACGCGTGATATGAAGATGCCGTCATCGTCCCCGATGTACGGCGTGGAGCCGCGCCCGCCCGCTATACTGAGACCCAAGCCGCCCGCCGCGCGAGCTATCCGGACCTCTATACATCGCTGGTCGTTCACTATACGAGCTTCGCTTTCGGCCGATACAGATTCACCTGGAAACAAATAAATTTTGTGTCAAGAATTTCGATTTTAAAATTCCGTGCAATCAAGAACTCGTGTTCAATGCTAATACGTTAATGTAGATGTAAATAACGCGTTCTACATTCGTAACTCTACAAACCATTCCGTATTCATCAGCCTTGGGCATATATACCAACTAATAAACCAACATATCAGACTCAAAAAAGAAATGTTACTTGAACATTTTGAAGTATACCTGGTCGACAATGAAATCCGGAACTCTCTGGATGTCAGACCGGTATGGTATCCGCTGCGCCAAACGGAGCGTCAATATTTCTTACTCAATTAATAATGCATCGTTTATTTCGCTATATACAATAATATGCGTGTAAAAACAACGCATTATAAAAACTATTCAACTCGTGGTGTAGAGATATAATATTTATTTATGATTTAATTACATTTATTTATAGATAAAACGCAGTAATATCTTGTCGATCCATTTTTCTCAATTACGATAAAATTCCTAGGATATTGTGGTTACGGAAAAAAGCTTTCTAAGAATATATGGCTTTTCGCGGACTTAATCCGGATTCATCAATAATAATCTTGATTTAGGAATGACTCATTGGCGCTAACTGCGTGTATCAAGATCCTCTATTTATTTTATGTGATCGTAGCGCATCTTTGGATAGAGTAACAGGCATATTCAAAAGAATTTTATTTTATATTATAACATATTTATGAATTAGGATTTATTTTGTATTCTGTTTCGTCGTGACCACGATCCATGTAACTGGGTCAAATATCGGCAATAAGAAATTCACAAACCGCATATTGTCAATTCCCGTTACATATTAAAATGTATAAAAATAATGATAATATTAATCTAAAATCATATCTTGAATACATACTGGTAATTACAAAATTCGTGCAAAGGCCTAAAATATTTTGATGACATATCTTTTAACTAGCGTTACAAAACCTCTACGTCATAGATTGTTGATATGATATCAATCACTTGAGATGCTAGATAGTAGCTACAATATAAATGGATAGCAACAATGGAATCAGCTTGTATGTAATAGAATGTAGAATGGTAGAAACTTTTTCACACAGGAATTACTTTGTAAAAACCCAAGAATCAATTGGCTCAGTGACAAAAGGAAAAGACATACTCGTATTGAAACGAGTAAGAACTTCTCTTTATTAGTTACTAATTGCGCCATTTGCCTTAATAGCTTACACATACCTACATCGATGTTAGTACACGTCTGTAATGGACATGTTTTTTCTTCTCGTTAATACGGAAACAACATAAAATACAGGTAAGTATAAGTTTAGTATAAACACTAGGGTTTTGTGAATATTTCGAATTGAATAGTTATATTCGATTCGAAAGTTAAATCAAATAATCCGAATTTCCAAATTATTCGAAATTTAACGAATAATTCGAAAAATTGAATTATTCAAATTTTACTGGACTTTCTATTGTTTCCACTTTAAATTTCACCAGTTTCAACCAGTGGAATCAATTTAAAAAAATATAATGAAATTATAAAAAATATATATAATAAAAAAAAAATCTATCGAATTTCGAATGAAATATCAATTTTGGTTTCAGAACGAATAATTCTTAAGTAATTCGCACACCCCTAATAGACACATGTTAACGTTACGTCGCAGTCTAGTTGAATAATATATTGATTACTAATGTGGCCAGAGGTACTCGGTTTGTATGCATGATCTTTCCATGATTTAGGCTGAAATTCATCTAATGTATCTCTTACGAAGTTTAGTAAAAAGTAACATAATTTGGAATATTTAACTGAAGTAATGACTAAAATAAATTTTGTAGCTATACTAACATAGTTCACTTATTCTTTGTACAATATTGTTAAAGATAAAACGTCTTATAAGGCTTTTCACTTACACTTATCGTCGGAGGAATGTAGACTAAAGAAAAAATAGTTAAAATTGACAAATACGAGTAAGTTCACATAAACACCCTTTACTACGCAATAGTCCTGTCCCTTGTTAATTGATTGTGGGAGGTTGAAAAAGTCCGCTAGAATAATAATGATTAACCCGGTGACAATTAAAGGTGAACAATGGCATGTAAGGATGCAGTGCATTACATTTACAAGGTCGCCACTTTACCGTACTGTGATCACGAGCATAAAATGTTGGTCACGAACATCGCATGTTACAATTACATGTATTAAATTCACAATTTAAGAGTTTAAGTACCGTCCATGGCTGCCATATCTAAATAAAAATCGACCAAGCGCCAGTCGAACTCGTGCACTAAGGGTTCGGTACCATTATCTATAAAAATACGCGATGTAATTAAATAAATACTGTTTTCGCAATTTTTCCTTTATCTGTGTTATAAGACGTTGCTTCGAACGAAACTTCAAGATTCTGAGTTCACGGGAAGTACCCTGTAGGTTTTGATCAGTAAGTTTCGAAAATTTGCGTCATAAATGGCCGTATCTTTTGATTGCGTTGACTTAGAAGTTTGATTTCTTCACAGCTCTAAGGGACAAAGACCTGAGTATTTGAGCTGAACTTCAGTTTGATACCTATACGCGTTCCTGAGAAAAAGGGTCTTGACAGATGGACAGATGGACGGACAAAAGTGAACCTATAAGGGTACCGTTTTTTCCTTTCGAGGTACGGAACCCTAAAACCACCATTTATTACCCATTACGAAAGTAACTTTGCGTATTAATATTTATGGTCAATTCTATTGTCTTTAGTAATATCATGTTGAGCCGTGTAGATTTCATTTCACATTTTACGATTACAAATTCAATAGGAAGACAAATGGTGTAGGAATACGTTCCCATACAAGTGAATTTCACTTGCCGCAGTCTTCAATGCGACCTCTCGGTTGAATTGAATAACAAATGAACTTATGGCAGCTCGCGGCGTTCGCACGACAATCAGTACGAGATAAATGAATAGAGCGCAGTGAAATCATGATCCAGAGCATTCGCCAGATCCGCGTCCTGCATCGCTCACCACAATAGCCAATCAGTTGGAATACTTTCACCCCACTGTAACCTTAATGGAACAACAACGCCACCATTGTGTATCCTAGAACGAGTCGTGATAGTTAACAGAGGGATTCGTGACTATCGTTTATCAGCCGGTAGTCTTATTTCATTGGGAAACACTCTTTCTTGGACTGATGGTAATTTACTTACAGCCGGAGAGTAATGGCCGAGTGAAAGTCGAGCAGGATAATCCCATTTTATCGTACATGTAACAATGATAGAATTGCGAAACGTCTTAATGCAATTTAAAGAGCTATGTGAAGCCGACCGCCTAATCGGTGAAAAGGCAGAGAAGCAATGTAGGAAACGGTAGCTATGAGGAGTAAAAGCTAATGGTGGATAGTTACGAGATATATTAATAGAGGCAATTGAATTTAATGACGTGTGTAACGGGTTGAAAGCATTCGATGTATTTCTGTCTACCTCTTGGCATTTAAGTTTTGAGTTTGCTTTATCCAAGTTAGGTTAAGACGAAAATAGTATGCCAAATGGTCACCATGTCTGTCAGACACGCAGTGGGTTCCGGGTTTGGTCCTCGGCCAAACAAACATCGAATGAGTTTAGATTCTGGTCTGTGTCTGGGTGTATGTGTATTCGTTTTTATGTGTCCATAGTACCTACGACACAGGAGAACATCCTAATGTAGGGCTATGAGTGTTGAAAGTGTAAAAAAAATGTTTATAAAAGTAGAAATTTTGCTAGGCAAAAATGGTTTTATTTAATGTATATTCGAACATATACAGTTTAAATTTATGGACAAGGATACATAAAAACGATCATTTTGGTTTGCGGGAACTTTTCAGCAATATAGTTATGAGTAACAAGATAACTAAGAAGTCAGTTAAAAACGGCAAAAGTCTAGACGTTAACTGCAGTCTCATTGTTTTCCATACACCGGTGAAGCCAATACGGTAAAATATTCAAATTACTTCAAGATTATTATGTACAACACGTTTCAATGTAGTTTTTACGCATTGAGCAACTGTTGTTGCATTGAATATTGAACGGAAGATGACTCCTTTAAGGCCACTCGTGGAATATTTATGTTATATCCAGTTTTAATATCCGGTACAATAAAATACAACCGATAAGATTTTATTGGAAATTACATAATAGTAAAATGTTGAGATAAACCTGACAAATGAAATATATTGTATTTTACTTATGTTTGTTACATATGTAAAGATAGAGACTGAAACATAGATTATATCTTTTACGTAAGTACCTATATATGAGGCGTAAGGCGCTGTGTTTTGGTTTAAAGGGTATAGAAGACATGCTTTTTTCGAAACATTCTAACTTAGTCTTCAGGAGTAGCAACGCGTCTGTTATTAACCTCTAATGAATCGCTTTTTTTCGGGTTGATTACAAAAGTTTATGAGCTGCAGTTAGGGTTGCATACATATCGTCGACAAAATATAGTATTATTCCAAGTAAGCTATAAAAATATAGTACACATATATTATAAAGTAGTAGTTTGTTTGGTTGAACACGCTAATCTCAGGAACTAGGTACTGGTTCGAATTGAAAAAAATCTTTTTGTATTGAATAGTACATTTATCGTAAAAGGCTTTAGGCTATATAACATCAAGCTATGTTTGTTTGTTTTTAATAGATTGTTCTCTAATAAACGCGGTTGAAACTGCGTGGCACAGCTTTTAAAATATAGAGTATTTTATGGATAAAACATGTAAACAAAAATACTTATTTTAATTAGTCTATTTCAAGTAAAAGTAACATGCTTCCATTAAAATAAATCTAAGGACGTAATGCAAGGAGTAATTTATTTGTTAGATTTTGGTGTGAAAAATATAGTATGTTTGCGTTATTTATTCAATAGTATATAGAACGCAGACCCAGTACAATACTATATTATAGTACGGTGGCAACCCTAGCTGCAGTACCCACTTACCATCAGATTGGCAGCATGTTGTTTGATACTTCTACACAACATACACTAAATACAGTGATCTTACCTTCAAGTCCTTACGTAACTGCGTACTAATGTACGTATTCCGAGTACTACGGAGTTACTTAAACATCAAATAGTCAAGTATCAAACCGAATGTGACTAAGTGCTATTTCACAAAAAAACCGTACTTGTTCGATGGAACATCTTGTGAAAATTGCCTCACCATAAAAACAACATTATGTTGCGCAGTTACGGTAACATTGAAGATCGAACTACCTTAGAACACGCCCGAATACGCGAACGATGACCACATCGCAAACAACTTACTACTGTTTCACCTTCACACTCGTATGTTATTATTCCCCCGCTGTTGCCCATAAAAACATATTACGTATGGCCTATTGAACAAAAGCGGTAGACCATTTAAAACGAGTGCGCTATAATAACATGCGCTATACTCTGCTAATATGTAATTATAATGTAGTTTGTATATATACGCAGGTGTCCTGTAGAAGACAGCAGAACATGTGTCGGATGCTAAGAATAAATTACATATTGAACGTAGTTACTCAATGGCCTTGGGTTATATATTTACTGGCATATGCTAATTACTGGACATAATGTAGTGATTTCTAATTTGCTTTTGCGTGTCATCTTTATAAGTGAACATGTCGATAAGTACTCGATTATGGGTACATCGCGTAAGTTCTCCAAACGTGAAGTATATTAAATACTTGCAATGAATGTAGTGATTAGAATTAGATGCGATGAAAAACTAATTAAAAAAACGATGATAAAATTTACATAAGGTACTACTACATTCATATAATTTAAATTTTATTTATAGGATAACTTCACCTAATGGACTTAATGCTACCGCTTATATCAATACATCTCATACATATCCTACACATAAAATACTGAGACCACCATTAAGGACAGTATAAAAACTATCATCATCGTGCCCCGGAGATACAAATTGCTTTTCCTTACTATAATAACGTATAATATAGATAAATAACTTTGTAATTTATTCTATTAACTAAAGCACATACTCGTAGATAAGTGGCATATAGCAAAAATATAGAATGCGGAAACGAAATATGCAACACGTTGGCTGTATTAGTTACCTAAAAACTATCAAATGCATTTTTATTTTTGTAGAATTTAATAAAATTGAACATCCGAGTCAAGAAACGTTTTTCGTCAGACTTCGATAGTCTGCATAACAAATATCAAATTGTATCTATTTATGAGATGTGTCAGTAAACTCTCAATTAATGCACGGAAGTCAGAATTAATAATCTTTTTGTTAATCCACAAAAAAAACGACCGTCTTAAAAAGTTGTTTACATAACAGTTTATAAACCCACGCAAAGCTTGGGGTGAATAACTTGTGAACTTACATAAATTTGACTAAATATGAACACGAAACACAATGACTGCATACACAAATAAAATGCAACTGCCTAACAAAAACTGTTTTTTTTTTACGAAAATACCATTAAATAATCGCAACAATTTTAAAATCCAAGCTAAATGCACTTCGAGCGAAACCACTTACGTTTTTTCCTCCTTATAACACCCATTTCCCGACTAAAACCGGTACGAGATTACTTCCAAAAGAGGCTATTTCTAGTGGAGAGTCGATCGCTTAGCACTCTATAAAGGGCGCTAGAGTCGTACATCAATCAACTTTGCACTGACCAGCTAATCTGCCTAGCGCATTCCGAAACGGTCATTGTCCAATTTCATTAATGCGATGTTAATGGTCCGTCGACTACATTTATTTCTGTATCGAATGTAAAATCGACTGTCGGTAGGGATCTTGAAATAAAACTCAAAGAAATTAAGTTACGACAAATCACATTACGCAGTCAGACCAAAACAAACGTATCGAGGACACCGAACTAAAAACTCAGTGACGCATGCGTGCGCGCTGCCCGAGGCGCATGCGTTGACGGAATGCGCAGCAACCACCGAGATGTAGAGGCTGTGGCGCCGGCGCCCGCGCCCGCTTCCTCGCCGCTCGATTAAAAATAGAAAGTCACAACCTGGCACATACCCGACTCCTTTTATTTTTACCCTCGCGTTACCTACCCATTATCTTCACCAATAGATCTCATCAATATTGCAGCGCTACGAGAACACTTTCGATTCTACATGAACTGGCGTACATATTGATCTGGATAAGAAATTACGGCGAAATTCTCGTCGAGCCCTATTCATATTAATTAATAGCATAATAAATAATTTACGTGTGTGCCACATTTCGAGACTGAACCGAATGATTAATTAATATTAATGTACTCTAAATATAAAATCTCAAGTAAAGTTAATTTAATATTAGGACAAGACTTACAAGTTGCAACTGCCTTTACAATTTGAAGGTCAATTTGATATGACAATTGGACAAATTTATGAAACGAATAATATAACAGTTAAAAGATAATAGAGCGGATTATTATCATTAGAATTGCTAATAATCTCATTTACATTTATATGATACCATTAATTCTTCATTGGAATTTACACTATGACATCAGGTTAAGAGATTAAATTTCTCCTCTCTCCTTCCTATATACGAAGTATATTATAGCTAATAGATAATGTCTATGTTAATTAATTAAATAATGAACTTGAACGATTTACTCCACCGATACGTAACTTGAAATGAACAACCAGAACACGGTAGTCTAGACATCGGAAATCAGTCTGAAATTCTAATTGCTCAATTCCCTTTAATTAAACGAAGTTAATTCTAGGGAGTATGGTAAATCGACAGGTAACAACTCGACCTACCAATTTACCACAAGCGAGAGAAAATTAGAAACTACGAAGTGTACCGGGATGTGGCTTTCAGTTTAACAGCAGATTATTAGACAGGACCCGAACGATTAAGGCTTTCCAATAGTCGTCAGACCGGTGATCTACATATTGAATCGCGCACCTTGCTGCCTACAGTGATAAATGTATGCAAGGGTGCCAATTAGATGCGGAACGCGTCAAAATGTATGCTCGAACCTACTTTAATATGCTATAATAATATAAACTTCTTTTATAAGGATCGTATTTGTTTCGAAGTTCACGTAACGGTTAGGATGATGCAGCTCGTGAGGTATTTTGTGGGTGTCACTTTATTGGTCAAGCTATGCTGTAGGTATCTACAGAATGGTCAGTAATTCTAAAACTATGAGTAGCTCATTAGAGATACCAATGCGACTGGATGAACTTGGACAGGGTCAACAAAATAAAGAAAACCGATACGCCCGTTAAAGTTGAGTAACGTATAAGTTAATTAGCCGATCATGTTCGCAGGGTATCGTATCCACGGTCGCGCATCAATAACTCATTTCACAGGTTCACTTTCAAGATCGACGTACGAATGCCCGTGGCGCGGATGTAAACCGCAACGTACCTTTCCTGCGCCCGCGCCGCGGCCGCCGATTGTCTATATTGTGTTTATGCGGTTTGGCTGCCGGCTGCCATGAAAGCAGAATGGGAGAAACTCGAGCTAGGGCATATGGGATCATTACGCAGATTGATTTAGACTGATGGAATGAATTAGAGGAGAAAGGTCCAAGCCGACACAAAAGGCAGGTAATGGTGAATGTGTATTCTGATTAGTCGCGCGAGATAAAATGCCGATGTGAAAATGATAAGTATGTAATACCAGTAACTGAAGCGTAATGTGGTCTACGACATTTTTAAATAAGCACATTACAAATTATACGTATCATTAGATGGCACGTATTTACATAATTTAACTATGAAAGCTTTACGATGCTAGATTGTTAACATGCAAACTTATTTAGTACAAAGCAAAAAAGAAAGGTTCGGATATACAAAAGTAATTATGGTATAGCGAAAGGTGTATGTATACATCATAATAAGATCTCACATATTCCAATCTATGACATTAATTTATGGCTTCGAAAGTAATCCCTGGCAATTTACGCTGTCACATGATTGACAGTGGTCTAATGTAATAGACACATTTTTGTCTAATACTTAATCATGTTCTATGAGAATATAATGGATACGTCACGTAGAAAGGAATTAATGTACGTCACTTTTAATACACAAAACGATCAATCTTGAAGCACGTTTGGAAAGATTACAAGTATTTCTGAAACAGTATTGAACTGAAACTATCTCGGTAATACCTAATCAAATTATATCATCAAACATGCATGATAATTAATCTAAAATCAGGTTTATGCAATATTGATGACATTCCTACATAGGCTTAATAGAAATAATTTCGCTCGGTTTGAAACTTGAAGTCACAGTTATATATTAATCATAGTAATTTCCGGCCCGACACTATCGGCATGTCAAATGACCAAAAAATATGTACATGTAAAAGAACAAAAAATATGTACCTAAGATAAAATATGAATATTAATGTCTTCAAATATTCGCTTATATAACGCTCAGAGCAATAGCTCGGATCTCAGACAATGGACTTATGTAAAACCAAAATCAATTTTGTTCAGCCATAATTGGAAACAAAGCAACACGACCCGATAGAGTAGCAAAACAGCTCAGTTGAATGCAAATAGAAATTAAATGTAAATATAACGTTATTCGTAGCGAAGCTGTGAGTTCATCGGTGCCAATCGTGTACGTCTCCTTTTCTATCGGGCATCGGCGCACGAAGTCGGTCGGAGTAGCGCTCGCGAGGGCTCGCGCCGTGCAACGCTCACCATAGTACACATAATGCAACCAGTGGTTTCATTACACTCAATTTTTACAATCCTTCATTTCATTTTAAATTGCTATCTGTATAAATATTGTTACAAAAAAATGCGATGGTTAAGACCAAAATTTTTGGCAGACTTGAGACCAAACCACAAGATGTTCTAACAGTAACAATATTTATGACTGCTTCTTTCAACAAAATCAATTTCTTCGCGCTTCATGCTCCATGCTTGAGTAATTCAAAGCGAAGGTGTTGACCGGAAAAATGCCCCAAAAAGGAGGAACAATTAAGAGCTGTTTATCTCCCCCAAAAGGGATATAATGGTTAATTTGAGAATTTTTAATGATGTAAGAAGCTCGACTTAGTAACGCAAGGAAAGGGCCTCGATCGACGTCATTCGCGATTCTATTGAAAATTGGTTTTAAATTATAGATAGACAATTTGAACTACTGTTTGCATAAAGTTTATTCTACATTGCACCGTGCACCATCGAAGCTCATCCGTTATATTTGTTATTATCCAGCCAGGTTAGACAACCTCCACGGATACAACTCTTGTACTTTCTATCTGATAACGACAATGGAATAACGACATTATAGTATATTCGAGCGGAATGGCCAAGTTTTCTATCTCTTTTGTTACGTAACCGAGTCTTACAGATTTGGCATTATGTAAAGTTTATTAAATAGTATTATCTAATCAATTCATCTATCATATTTTCGTTGCATAGAAAGTTCTAAATAAAACGCAATGTCTTAATCCAACTGACAAGTGACACATATTATTGCTTGTTAATACGGATTAAAGAGGATACTAAATAAAGCTTGAAACTACTAAATAATTAAACATGAAAATGTATACCTCATCGTTAAGAAATCTTAAGAAGTATGTGCATATTGAACACAAAAGATACTTAAATGCGGCGAGATCGCGCGTCACAAAACAAAAACAAAAAATATGATAAGTGGGTATCGACCTTCGAAAACCAGTATTTGAATGCCTAATCCAAAAAGGTGACATTAGAATATCGATCGATACATAAGCGTAACGGTGTTTTTATTTTAACCATTAATAGTAATGAATAATTTAAACCAGATTAATCATGAATGGACGAAACAAAAAATGTGTGCAAAAAATTTAAAACGAAATCCTCATTTCTATGACGGCATCGCAAAAAGTTATTCCGTATTCATTCACGATAGAGAATTGTGTAAATAAAAAGAACAGAGATGCCTTACTTGCTTTGAAGGTGAATTCCATTATCGAGCACATGATACCGCGAACCGCTGACTTTGTTACCGCCATTTTGGCACAATATTTTCAAGTAATTTTCAGCAATTTTATGCTGGACAACTAATAAACAGGTGTCTTTAAAAAGGCCTGTAACGCAAATAACGTAGAGGCGTATGGAGGCGCCCAGGGGCGGACCACCTCGTATCGGTGTGCTTCATTAGAGCGCACATGTAAGGGTGATGACAAACACGCTACTTTCATCCACACAACTCGGGAGTAATGTCGCATGACCGTCTATCACGTACGATACTTATCATATAGTAAGGTAATATAATTTGCAGATTAATGCTTAAAGCCAACATCCAATGATTACAACTGTATATTAAGTGAAATTACAATCCAACAACATAGTTGCGGAAACATGATCGCAGGGGAAATTAGTGTAACAACAAGATTACTATGCACGGCAGTAGATGTGTCTTGATCATGCGTTTTTGCTACAAGAAGCAGCTAGTTTACAACCAGCCTAAGTACAGGGAGAGAGTGCCATGTTGCTATTGTTATCCGTCCCTTGGGAGGGTTAGCCCACATCTCGTCCTAGTTGCGCACACACGCATTAATATGAACGTGGAAATAACGAGAGCCAATTGATTGACATCATACTGTCTCCTATATGTCAATCAACATTGTGCGCGTTCAACATCCTAGAATAACATATTATTAGACGCAATCATACGTAATTTTGTTATAAATAATAAATGTTATGTTTTTATTTAAGCAATAAAGTTATGTCTATCAAATACATCATTAGAAACTACTTATCATCTATCGTTTACAAATAAACATAACCGCTTATGCTGAAAGTGAAATGTGTAAGATAAACTAACCAGTGTCGGGGCGTTTAGATTAATTTATATTCAGAGCAGCTTTCTAAAGCTATTTTCATGGCATGGAAATCCATTTACCATAATGAATTTAAGTCAACTTAAGGAAATTTATTGTACGTAAATCTAAAAAACTTCTTTTTTAAAATAAAATATAACATACCATACCCATATACAACTGGTTGTTGATCGCTGATTCGTACTCGTCTTATCCCAGATCTTGCTGGTAACGTGTAATGTCCAGAGGCCGATACGTTTCTATCTTGACCATAGTTATATCCTGACATCGGAATGTCTCTTGGCTGTTCGTAGTATGGATTTGCACGCGGTAGTGTGCCATATATTTGGCTTCTTGGATCATTGTACGGAAATGATTGATATGGACGTTGAACAGGAGCCTGAACAGTAGGATTTTGAAATTCTGATTCTCCATAATCAATATACGGATTGTTTCTAGCTCGAATACCATATCTGTTATTATCTGGTTGTTCGTATTGATTCAAGGCTTGTAGGCTCTGTGCCGGATATCCATACTGGTCTGGGCGACGGCGGTACTTATCGAGAATGTCGAAAGCTCTATGCTGAGGTGCGTGGTAACGATCCGTAGCAAATATTTCATTTACAGACAATCCTGAACTGTTATTGCTCACATTGCTTCGATTACTTCTCGTACTGCTTCTGACACTGTTCCTTCCCAACGAGCCATCCCCACGTACACTCAATTTTACCTCTAGTCTTTTATCTCTCATTATATCTTGTTAAACACTGCTCTTGACCATATAATTCGTTAAAACGTTTCACCACATCATTAAAATTGATCTGTATCGTGCACTGACATTTAGAAGCTGAAAATAGAAAGGCTCTCTAACGCTCTAACAAATTAATTATAAATTACTAAGCTGTATTATAGCCCAGTGAAATAACGTATCATGCTCAAGAAAGCAAGATGGTTACTATATTATTCATAAGAGATGACTAATGACCCGAGATGTATTAGTAAATGACCACAAGCTCGCGAACAAGCTCAATGTTGTCGGAGTTAATTGAGGTTAAAAGTTTGTTCGAAACATCGAGTGATTATTAAACAAAGGTTCTGTCAATTCGCCAAGCGAACGGGATCCCGTCTTGACGTGAACAATAAAATTTGACAGGAGAAAATTTCGACGTTGATTCGTGAGATGGCGGGTCGTGTACTTGCGTCTATCGCCTGCTGTTCAATAATTTCATTTTAAATTTTACGTACCGTATTATTAACGTATTTTATATTGCATAGTCGTGAGCAGTGTTGTTTCTGTTCGGTATTTATCACTTATAACCTCAATCGAAGGTACGACTATAAAGAATTTATGATTTGAATGTAAGTGAAGTGTTGGATTATTTTATCACTTTAGATGTTGAACTTGCACTGTCGTTAATATAACTGAACCCGATACGTGCACTACATTCAGTTCATCAACAACAATGGATCACTTTACTAGACAACTCGTCGTTATTGGAGAGTTCCTGGCCACTGTCCTATTGTGCCCCGAGCCTCTCGTTATTATTGGAACTGATAAGATAACGCAGACAGTTCAATAGCACTTAACACATTATGCACGCTTCGAGTAAACACCTGCCAAATGTTACACTCAATTCCCTGAGCACATTTTATTTAACCTTGAATTTTTATTTTAGTATGTTAGTATCATGATATAAATATTTTGCATGTCATACAATGTCCAGTTTTTCATATGTTTTCTAGTTCACAAAAGTTTTATTTAACATAATCCCATATATTTTCCTTTACGCACAAATGTAAACAAATCTACATACTTTACAGTTACTAAGTTCTACCGCATATTTTATTTAGAAAAATGTTAATTTACGGACCGTTACTTTTTATTTAACTTCGATATAGGTAAAAAACATATTAATAGGTATGTAAAAATACTCTAACATAGTAAAAGAGTTTAATAACTGTAATCTACTCGTCAAGCGAAAAAAACGCAAAGAATTTTATCTGTAAGTAGGTTGTGACTTGTCCTATCAAAAGGGCGTGGTGAGGTTTCCAACATTATAAGCCATAATTTTGTTCAATATGATATAGGAGTTATGATGAGAAAATACAGTAACATATTTTAATGCGACATAACTGAAAGTTACTGCAAACAAGCCCAAGAGCTCGTTACGATGCACTTATTACTACGTTAACTACACATTAAATATCTAGGTAGACATTTAATAATAAACACTGAGTTTAGTAACACCATGTAGACATTATGTGGTAAGCAGAGAAAGCATGCATCGAAACCGAGTATACACACACAAACAAACACTACGAAATCGGACACCGACAATTCTAAGTTTAATAGAGCAAACCACGACTTCCGTGTAAGACAATTAAAGTGACAATATGATTAAGTGCAATTTGTCGACATGTGACTTGACATTGTTTATACGGTAACAATTAAACAATAGGTAAATTTGACCTTGTGGCATACGTTCCAGTTACTATATGATTCGAATAATAACAATATGTAATGATCGTGTATTTATCTTTCCATCAATATTCAATGGTCATAATACTTGAACAAAGTAGAGCAGTGTAAGAACAAAAATACTTTACAGGTGACTAATCCGATTTAAAATTTAATTGAAGGACAAGTTATTATTCTAGTTCTTAACACATTTGGCCCCATATACAAAATCACTTGAAAAATCACCAATTCATTTTACACTGCCACTATGAACTGTACGCGTACTTCTATTTCCGTGATTGATATTTCGCGATACAAAATCTACAAAACAACTAGCGCACTCGGCGTCTCCGCGGACTATTTTCGAACAAATGGAATCCAAAACAAGGCTGGAACGATCCGCCTCCGTATCAACGTATGAATAGAGATAATGAATTTCTACTGCACAGTTTGCATTCGAGCAACAACACGCGACACGAACATTTGATAAATAAAATTTCACTTCATTCAGCGGAATCCGATGCTAACTTCGTACGTATGAAATACTGTAAGGAAACGTAGCAAAATGGAACGTCGAGTGTGTAGATAAGCTGATAAGATCGCGATACTAACTGTATCGCGGCCACAAACATTGCGTATAAAGGGTCATATTGCTCCGGTGTTGAAAATGCAGATGTGCAAACAGATTAATACTGGTTATACTTTACGATCTTTAAATGTTTAATTAATTTAACAGGTATAAATGTGACTCGTAGAATACAAGTATTACAAACCATAAAACCATGTATTTTGATAAATGCTTGATAAGATAGTAGATTACTTTCAAAATAAATTCAAAGTCAAATTCATTTAATTTCCTGAATAATGCATGATATTTTTACGAACATTCAAAACTATTACATTATTATGAAGTAATAATATGACAGTCTTATCCTTCACATTGTTATCTGCGAAAATATTGTAACATATTGGCGAATGTCATAAGTAGGTCTGATAAATAGCTATGATATACACATCCGTTACACATAAGCGAAGTATGATTAATACTGTAATTTAATTTAGACCGACAAGACCTAAGAACGGATTACATAGGGGCTCGTTTAACCGCACTAAATTACTATCGTCCGTGACTGAAAGAGCGTGTTAAGTCGTGGATCCGGGCTTTTATCTTGGGTCAGAAATCATTAAGGTAATCATTCTTTCTCCTAGATAAGCCTGGCTGGTTTCCAAGCAACGGGATAATTAGGGCGCTTAATTAAAGGTAAACATTCGATACACACACACACGTTGTTGGACTTAGACTTAGTAAACAAAACAGTTTACAATATTGTTATAACAACATTATAATGTTTATATTTGACTATATGACAAAGCAATTATTTATAATGTATTATTAAATTACTTTATCAATCAGTTACATTGTCAGTATTACCACAGTAACACTGTCTTAAAACTCAAAAAGTGTATATAACATAAAAAACGGTACACAATTTTAAATTATTTAATGATTTATTCATTGTACGAGTTTAAGTTTTAACGGTTTTATTTATAGGGAATTATAAATGTTATTCGAAAGCATGTGAATTTAAAGTTCCCATAGAAAAATACCGGTGACAGGTAATCTTGCTACGCGCTTGAAACCCGTCAACGCTTTAAATTCGCTCGTGAACTTTACTCACAACGAACGGATCCGGTCACGATCATTGAAAATAATACCCAAATAGAATTTCGCTTAATTTTTTAGGTCAGGTAAGAAAAATAAACGTAGTCAAATTCAACTATGTAGTAGAGAATCAAAATTGTTAAATGAGTAAGGAGTACTAGTAATTGCGTGGTTGGGACCGACCTGAGATTACGTGACTAAAATATTTCATATTTTAGTTTATGGTAACTCACTTAACGATGTTACCAATGCCGTTGACGAATCGATGAAATCATGGCTCTCTTAAATGACTCCATTTGGAGATTCTAGTAGTCCCTAACATCTCGAGTAAGTTTTGAAAAACTCTCGTGAAGGTTCTCATACAAACAACCATAAACAGTGAACTTGTGACGAGTGGCAGACGCGCTCGTGACAACGACGAGCGAATGTGGTCACGAACACGTCAAGTGATGTCGCAAGTTGCAGCTGTCGATTATCTAGCGACAGGTCGTGCACTATCCGAGAGCGGTGCACGCTGCTATACTTTCAGATTTCGGCCTAAAGTTCATTTTGACTACGACGTGGCGCATTCAAGGCCATATACAATTACGTTGTAATGTCAGAATTTTGCTTTAAAATGACATGATTACGTCACCGTGATTCATAGCAAATATTTATAAAGTACCTAATTTGTCTTTTTTCACTACGTCTTCTGTAAAGTCCTTAGTATTTTTCCATATTTCATAACATCGAATGTTTATGTAAAATAAACGACACATAACTGCAGAACCTTCTCTAGAGAAGATATCAAATATCAACGTTTAAAAGGTCACCGCACTGCAAAACTTTCATAGACGCTAAAGGTCTCATCCTATGAAAATGGGAACACTATGTTTAATATAGATTGCGTTATTTCTTATTCTAGATATGTTTATTATTATTAAGAATTTTAATATAAAAAGTAATTGACTCACCATCAGGAACGTCATCGGCAGTTTCTTCCTCATCAGTCTTCTGGTCGTCGTGTTGCTCTCGTTTCTTTATCGCCTGCAATAAACAAATATGTTAACAGAACGTAACGGTCGCGAGCCGTAAAGAAAACGAAACAACATTTTAACACATAATACAGAAAGAATTTATATGGACAAAAATATAAGAAAGCATACAAATGACATAGATCGTGATACATATTTTTAGCGTACATAAACATGTCGGTTAAATAGAACGATGATATCATTAAACATAATTTAGGCAAGCCAAATAAAGTGCAGTGAGATCTTAATTGAAATCTCGCTCGTAATGTCGCTGTATCTAACATACTAATCTCACCCGAGCGAGCCATCCTCCTGCAGCTTTTAAGCACCTCATATTAACAAGCACCGATAAAGCACACAAAACGAACACTACGTACTAAATATCTATATCACATTCATTAAGTACTACATTTGTGTTGGAGCAAAATCACTTATCGATTAATTGTAATACACCTAACATTGTCGTGTAAGGCACGGCAGAAGACAGTCATTTCTGCGAACCTCACGGAGGGTCTACACCGAGCGTTGTGGTCGAGGGCCCGCGCGCATCAGGCCGTAACAGACACAGTATTCCGACAATTACCCACGGTTGAGTCGTGCTTACAGAAACGGAGCGATTCGTCGACAGATTTATTGCTTATTAACGCACTTGCTGTGCTTTAACCTAATTTTTAGACGATAAATCGAGTCCAAATAACTTTCCATGTTAGCCGACGCAACCTTTGAGTTAAGTGATATTCTTGGAACTGAATTCCCTTTCCTCGCTACAACAAAGTGTTTATTGCACGCACCTGTGGCTTTATTGATCAAAGAATAGAACGTTCGCAGGCAGCTCGAAGCCGATCTCACGACTCTCATTGTTTCTCTGTTCTCCAACGAATGAGAAATTGCGACGTGAATCGCTTTTACCCTTTCGCGTGGCATTACGTTGTTGTATTTGTAAGTACCTACACTAGTGTTAGCGTTATAGAGCATCGTGAAGAAAAGCGCACGATCGCTATCTATTTCAGGAACGTTATTAAGTGACAATGCAATTAACACGTCTATATACCGCGAAAAGAAATTAAATATTGCGGTTTCTAAATATTTTAAATATAATCTTTGAAGGAATTTTCCTCTGACGCGACAACATTGTATTGGACAATCTACGTAGAACAGTAACTTTTAAGACCATATACACTTTAATGTTTAAAGTTAAGAGCACATTCATTTCGATCTTTAAAAGCCAAATAGCTTTCCACGACTATTAAACTTGACGATGTAAATGTGATAAGCGTTTAAAAAATCCAAGGTGAAAAATGAACACATCTTAAAACTTTCTCACGTTCACTTAGGTTGTCATTAGTGTCTAAAGTAAAGCCAACATTTCATTATCCTCGATTCCTTAGATTACTTTCTCCGTCCAGCTTTAGCAACTTGAAATGTTATTATGAGAACTTTTTCTTGGTTTATGAAATCATAACCATTTCTATTTTACTCTTTTGTTAAGTAATATTAGGAAATCATACGTTTCACACGGATAAAGCTTTGTTTACTGGATTTCTTAGAACAATAATTTGTCGTTATTGGTACATATATTACATTTAACGCCTATTTTAGCATTCTGTTTTTATCATGCTTTACGAGGGTCTTCGATAACTAAACTGTCCATTTTAATTTACTACACCTTTAGTTCTACTTAACCTTTCCACGAGCTGAATTACTTTATCATCACGACTTTGCAATTAACTGTTATAGATGAAGATATACCTATAATTATTCCAACATCAACGAACGTGCAACGCTTTTAATGTAAACACAACGGTAGGTTTATCACCATCATCTTATTTATATTTTTTAATGGCATATTGAATGACGAACTGAGAATTTATTTATTTAAATGGGCACCCCTTTACATAAATAAATTCTCAGTAGGCATCCATTTGTTACCAATATTACTTTGGTTCGAATTAAATATAGATAATACAAGTCGGTACCGTACAACCATTTTTCTACTATACGTTAGTACAGTTTATTATATATTTTGTGGAAAATAACCTTTATCTATTTACGTCTCTAGCAAATATTGGAATTATAGGATACATTCAGTTTTATGAAATTGCAGTTCAATTAGTCTTATCAGTACAAGCTCTGAAATGACGAGAGAAAGGAACAAAATATATAAGACTAATCTTTTAGATTTAAACATAGATAGAGTGTATCTACATGCCATAAATCAGCTCTAGAGCACATATATGATTACATGCACAATTATTCCACATGTATTCGACATGAATAGCGAATAACAACTTTAACATACCTGAAAGGTACTATTCATTTACTATTCCACAACTAGACATGTGTTTTTCCTCTTAAGGAGGTTTATTATAAAAGCCGATATTATGAAAGAGTATGTTGGTAGACTTCGCACCCCATAAAAAAACTTTATTTTTATATAACAAATAAGGTTTTCCTACTCACGAAGTTTTCCTTCGCCGCTAAAGGATAAAAGTGAGAGGTACGTATTGCATAACACCTAAAGTCATAGGTGCCTGTCAGGGAGTCGAATCCCGGGCCACCAGCGCGAAGTCGAATTTCAACTACGATTATTATTATCATTTCTATCACTACTCTTACGGTTGCTAATTACACATGCGCAAAGAATAACTTTAAAGCGAGCGGATGAAAATAGCTGAGTTATTTAGTCACGGCATGTCTCCGTTTCGAGAATTGTGCCGTTACGCGACATGCAAAAATCGATTATCGATCAACTGCGAAGGTCAGAGGTGATCTTCATTTAAATTTTCAACGGACTTTCGCAAGCGGTATGTCACAATATAGTAAGATATATATATTTTTTTATAAATGTGAAGATATATAATTCTATAAATCGTCTCTTGTAGACTATAATCATGAATTTTAATGTTATTGACACTAAAAATCTACGACATATTGTATAGCTTAAAATTTAACCCCGCTTTCTTCACAGTCTAGTGGATCCTGTCTAAAATTAATTTAACATAAGAACATAATTTTAGCCGAGCACGTATTTATTAATATACTAAATATCAGTGGGTTTTAAAAAGAAAAAATCGTGACTAATTTTAAGCATCAATAGGTGTACATGTATTGTCTGCCTTAAGAGTTACATGAATTTAACACACCTAACCACTCATCTATATCGAATCACTTCAAAATGGCTGAAAGAGATGAGATTTAGAAGATGACCAAGTTCAAACTTAGCTGTAGGCAGTCAGCGGTTCCTTAAATTTTTCTTTGCCTTTTGCCGAAATGTTGGGCTAATGCAATAGACGTAAAACTGAATATAACACCCATCATTATATACCATATTAAATTTGTTTCATGAGAAATGGTCCAGAAAATCTGGTTGTGCGTGTGTGAAAAATAAATGATGGCAATAAGTTTGGTGCATTTTGGAAAAGTAACGTATGTCCTTAGGCTTCAAGCTATTCCCACATCTATATCTCAAACCGTAGCAGGCAGACAGACAGACAAACAAAGTTACTTACGCATTGATAATATTGAGTATATACATATAAGTATGTATTTATAGCAAACACTTTTTTCTAATAAACCAAAAAGCCGGTTTGAAATCGATTGAATGTGTAAAATTAGTCTCAACGGAGCTGCGTCGAGAAAATTACCCGTCGAAATCATTCGTTAAAGGCACAACCACACGGCGCCTATTACCGTATCATTTCGATGCCCGCATTAACACGCAACCGCCTATTAAATAACCAATCGAAGCAATAATGTTATATATTGTACGCTGCGGATTAAACAGGCAGATGATACGATGATTGGCGTCGGGGAACCACACAAGGCGTATCATTCATATGTCGTTTTGCAACAAGTTAGTCGTTGAACACACATGTAACATAGTAACTACAGCTAATAAGAAGCATTTGTATAGTAAACGAAAGAAAACAAAATTAAGAAAACAACTGAGTCAGTCGAAAAGACATCAGATAAACGTAAGCTGTAATGTTTAGAAACAAGAATATGTATGACACGCTAAATAAAAAAGTAATGATAATAAAAATATGACGATTTTTATATAACCGCAACAAAATTAAATACATAAAAGTTTACAACGACATAAAAAATTACAATGTATTTTATTTATATACCACTATTTGTTTTATACGTAGTATAAGTGTCAATTAGGCGTGCAATTCAAGAAATTCTAATACAAGTCCCACCTTAAGCTTGATATGTTGCTGAGAAGGACTTTATTTTAATATTTCATTTAAATTAGACTGTTTTACGGTTGTAAATCCTTTGCAACTACATAGTAAGTACACTGCTTATAGCAGTAGATTAAGACAGAAATTGAGTGGCAGTGATGATTATATAGTATATAGCATGATATACGAATGATGGATTTAACGTAACAGTATTTCATTGTTATGACATGTACATACGCGAAATGTTTTAAGTAATTATATTGAAACAAGTGTTTCTATATTGAAATGTATAAATATATATTAGTCAGTGAAAACCGTAGTGAAAAGCAAGAAGCAGTTTCAGTTTCTAGAAATTACAACAATAAATATAACAATTACATTTAAAGTGGTCCCAAGACGATACATCGAGATTAAGAATATTTAAGAACATCAATGGGAAAATAATATTACGCCATTAGATATTGACTAGTGAGGATATATAATATTCGGAATCGTTGCTATAACTGATCAAAATAGGTGTCGATGGATATTAATAAAATATTGATTGGTCAGTAATTTTAATTGACATCTAACAAATTGAGCCCATAAATAAACATTTAATTATAACGTGATTAAACGTTTTGTAGGCGACTTAATAAAATCCAGTTATGGAGTCAACTAATTAGTGATAAATATGAAACTGATGGTGGACAATTAATGATTTATTGTGATTAATTAACAAATTCATAAATAATATCCAATCAGAAAACGTATGAAGCGAAAAAAAAGTCGCACAACTACAAGTCACACTCTAATAAACTGATCATCGAAAAAATATCGGGATTTTGCTGAATACACAGGATATATGATCAGCAGGTGTACATCCTATCTAGGCAACATGAGGAAAACATAAGTGTGTTAAATTCAAAGGAGAGTCATATGTGGAATACGAAAAGTAAATAGAATATCCTCTAGACCCGAATTTATTACTTTTTGTTGAGATTCTTATTAAAGCAGGCTTAAGATTTGTGACTCTGGCTAAATGACAACGACGATGAGTGATTGTCGTGACTATTAAGCTTAATTGTTGTGACTATTAATTTTAATTGTCCAAACTATTACCCGTTAAATATAGGGGATGCTTGCTTCAAGATGAAAGACGGAGAAGAGCCTGAAGGGCAGCACGCTTGGGTAGCACCGGTGAGATCCCGGAGTTTCCCTATATGCACATTGCGGTTATCGAGGGGGTTTTAGTTAGTAAAATCTTCTTGCGTTTCGGTGGAACGGTGTGGTTGCCGGCTCACTTTTGTATGAGGCGACGATCTCAGTCCTCGGGAGTAGCAACGCATTAGTGGTCGACTTCATATAGAACCCATGTTCTGTGTGCGGTTGCTTACGAATGTCCATGGGCGGCAGTAACCACTTACCATCAGATATGCTGCTTGCTCGTTTGCTGCTTCATATTAATTAGAAAAAAAATAACGGTATAGAAGTTATTGAAGTGCACCAAAAACGGAGCGCTGCGCAATAAGATCGCGCACGCACCGCGTTGTGAATGAATGGAAAAAATGCTTATATAAATATGCCATGAAATAAGTGGAACTAATAATAATTTTACTACAAGTAACAATGTGACTGAAAGACAATAATAATAAACAAGATGATCGTATTGGGGCCACTCATTGTACCAAACACAGCACCTGCGCAATAAGATCGCGCGCGCGGCTCGCGTCGATCTGGTTGACGCGCTTGTTCTTGAGGTGGTGCGGCGTGTCGCGGCGGTGCAGGCGGCCCGGCGCGCCGCCCGCGACGCCCGCGCGCCACGCCACGCGCCGTGTACGCTACCGCCACCCACACAAGCCCGCTTTAACGCTCGAACGCTGCGACTTTTTGTAGCGTCTAGTGGCGTAGCGTGAGTGTCGGTCCGCCTTGAGCGCCGCGGTAGGGTTGCGGTATTTTTTTAAGGCGTTTTCGAATTAACTACTATGTGGCGTGCGACGACGTTATTTTGTTTCCCACATATACTGGCCGCAACGACACTGAGGCCAATTTGTTAAACCGCTTTGAATTACAACGACGTTAGTGCAAAAATTAACCAGAAAACGGAAAGCCGAAATCCATCTTTCTCGAGTTCATGGTATTTGCACCAATGTCGTTAGAACTCTAAATGTTGTATAATATACTTATATCATGTTTTGATATTTATAGGAAGATTGAAGTTTTAGTTTGAGAGCGGCAAACTCAGTGTCCGCTCCGAACACCTCATACCCACGCTACGCCACGGGTAGTACACCAAAAGTGATAGTCGCGATGCATGAAATAAGATTGCATCGAAATAAATGTGCACGTACATGATACTAACGCCTAATGGTGCGGTAGAGTCGCGTAATTTACAAACGCGCGTTTATATCACTACAAAAAGTCGCAGTGTGTACACTCCCAAAGGATTTCCCCATACCGAGCATCTAGCTTACTTACCACACCCATACAATATATTTCGAGTAGAAATATACTTAAGACGTACTCTAATAGCGAACAACTTAAAGCATTTTTTTTATCAGAATTTATACATTTTTAATGATTATTTCACAATAATAAGGTTTAAATATTTTGTTACTAAGAATATAAAATAAGAATACGATTACAGTACAAATTATGTATGTGATAATTGCGGATACTTGCGAATCGCGTAATTAGGTGACTTTATTGTCATCAGAGATTAACATATATGTACATATGTTCTAATACGACCTGTATTACTCCACATATTAAAGTACACGTTTTTCTATTTATTATCATTTCTACGTGATATATATTCTATGGGTGTCGCATACAAAACCCATCATTTCAATACCAAATTTTAGCTGAAGTAAACATTACACTAGATAGCTTTTGTAAATTAGATTTGACACATTGCCAAATCAATGTTAATAGCGTATCAAACACATATAAATGTGTTTTCCTCTAAATACCTAGACCATAAACAATAATTTAATGTTATTCAAATCAGTGTGCTACCATACTGCGTCTAGCCCCAATAATAATTTCCATGTTAATAGATCCTATTTTAAATATATCTGTTAGTCAATTTAGTAGTTTCTACTGAACAGTTACTTTTATTAATATTATTATGAATATTGCTATATTCGCATACCTCTAGTTCGTCAGAATCGTCGTCATCTTGTTCGCCCTCTGATGATTCCTTGTCTTGCACCGTTTGACTGTCACTTTCATCCTCCCTCACTTGACTTGAGGTGACTTCGGGTTGAATTTCAGGTTCCTTTACGGGCTACAAAAAAAAAGGAAATTTAAATAAAATCACATCCATTTTTTTAATAAAGATTCTGTTTCTGAACCATAATTTTATAGTTCATCGTTAAGGATAGTAAACATTTATTAAATTAAGTTGCAATACAATTATTTTAAGTGTGTGATGCAGTTCATGTTTAATTTAAAATTCACATTTTTTGTCGTAATGAAATATGCTTATCAGAAGTTCTATTTTGAAATACAATAGCATAAGCAACTACGGTTTCTAAGAAGCGAATATATATTAAATTTCGAATAACATACCTCAATTTCTTCGGTAGTTGTTTGCAAAGGTTCCGGTGGCGAGGAAAGCACGCCATTCGTTGTTGGGGCTTCTTGTGGCGCCTGTGTTGTTTGCTCCGGCGATCGACCCAACAGAAGTTTGTGAGCTTTGGCCCTCAATTCCTTCGGGTGAGGTGTATTTTGACGCACGAACGGTGTCTGGAAACACAGTTATAATTAGTTTCACATCCATAATATGCAATATAAATGAGATAATAAAATGATAATGATAATCGAAATTTGGAATAATGAAAATCATGCGCATGCATTAGCATGGATATTAATCCAATTGGTAAAAAAATGTGTTTTTGTGGACTGTGATGTTTCGAACTCTAACTCAAAGTGTTTAAATTTGGGGCTCTGATGTCATGCTTACGGATACCAGTGCCGGGTCTAGTGTTAAACCGTATATTATCTAGACTAATCTATCTTAAGATAAGGGTATAACTGATGTATTAGTCTTTCAACGCTAGATTAAAACTGTGAAGTAAACACACAGGAGTTGTGAGGGTTCAGTACATATATTGTTTTCTCATTCCTAATATTAGGATTTCCTTATGAATCTAATAAATGTTACAAAAAGTAAATTTATCTGCATTTTCCTAATTTTATTGTAATGAATAGTGACTAATAATGGCGTCCTACATATATGACGTCTTAAGCATTTCACAGCATTACACAGCAACTATCGTTCAAACTTCAGGCCTACAAAAAGCCTTGAATACATAAAACATTAATGAATGATATGAATTTTAGCAGCACCTGAAATATTACAGAGCAGGATCCCTAAAATGACAACCCACGAAAAATTATAACTACCACTTAACCTATTAAGCGCATAATGTTAATAATACAATGCGAGGCGTAATGATTCACGGGATATGATATCACACGTTGCTTCACCTCGGCCATATCACGACGTGTCTCAAATATCACACTAATCTACTATAAGTGCAGTTCAAATAGTGCTGTGCGCTCTAAGTTGAATCAAATCATTATATTTCACGTCGCATTCCTTATCCGGAAGCAGAGTGCGCAGGTAACGTATCAAATAAAATAAATCAGTTTTGTATCCTTTACAAAGTTTTCTACATTGCCTTTTATGATGAATTGTCGTTCCGATTGTGTGTTTTTGGCGGTGAATTTGCAGTTCTAGTACTTTCTAAAAGCAAAATTTTAGTAAAACGCATGTTTTCTAAAATCATAATTATATTAACCTAAAATAAAACTAGTTGAGAATAGTAAAAAATAATCAAACTGGTATCAAAATACGAGGCGTTTACAGAATTAAAACTAATCTAGAATTAGTATTGACTACTTTCAGCTAATATTCGGACAAAATAAGGACCAAGAGGCTTATTGGAGGCAGTGCATGCCGTTCAAGCTTGAGTGCAATCACAATAATTTTCATATTTTACTTGTACAGCAATTAAATTTTATGTGTACTTTATAGTTTCCAATACGGTTAATATGTCATTAAATTAACGGACGTGGAAATGGGCAATTGAAGTGTATAAATTGCTTCGCAACATATATGAGGTAACATTTAATTAAACTTATTAAACTTGAACCTAAGTGTTATTTTAAAAGCGAATTGAATATACTAACGTTAAATATAATTTAAATTTAATCTTACAACAAATATTCTGCACAGCAAGGTATATTAAATATAAAGTGTATTTTTCCTTTTTTTCATTTGGAAAGTATTAATTTTTGTGCCTTGTCCCTTGTAGGGCCATGAAATCTATACATTTTTCGTTTCTAGAAACGCCATAGGAACTAAATAAACAACACGAGACAATAGAAACTCCTCTTATAAATAGAACTAATTTTAAATTATGTGATTGCACTCGGTTGCATCGCCGTGTACCTCGGCAAGGTTAGTTATAGAGGAGGAGAGCCGCTGTAGCGAGCTCCTTCGCTGTGTGGTGACTAGCTTGCGGACTACGTTTATGGGCTTCCGGAGCCCTAGCATCGACTGTGCAGTGAAGAACGAATCCGATGTCACCTCGTCACTGTCCTCCTGAATCGACGGAACCTTGAATGTAAATACAACGGTGTCTACCAACGCAATAATACATTATGTCTACCAACGCAATTTAACGCAATAATACATTACAGTACAACTTTTCTACGTTATATTATCTAGTTCAATTAGCCGGAAGGTTTGCTGTATCTTGATTGATTTACTCTACACATCAATGAATCATTTTTCCTTTAATATAATTTTGCATATATCGCGTCGAAGTAAATAATATAGTCAACATTAACACATAACATTAATATTATAAAATTAAACATTTAGTTCTTTTAAACTCAATTTAAGACATTTATACTTAGTAAATATGATAACAGTCTAATAATAAATGCATTGTTTGGTTGTGACTTTTATTTCTCCCTTGCATGACTTCTTTGCATGTAGTAAAAATACAAAAACTTACGTAAACTAGTTACCTATCCATAAATAAACTAAAATAGCATAAAGTAGATAAACATAAAATAAATAATAAATTAACTTTTCATGTATAATTTATACACTTTTTGATTACATATTCAATTGGATTATTACTTAAACATTTAATCAATTGCTTCGTTATGTTGGCGCTCAAATGTGTATAATCAATTTAGATAAATATTGTTAATAATTATACGTACATTAACATTACATGTAATTTATCATTATCAACGACAACTCTGTTACTTAAATAAGTAAGATACGGATGATATTTACATACTGATATCGGCAATACAAAGAAAATTTTATGCACTATACATCTTATCAAAGCAAATTTGCTTGTATATACTAATTGTACAACTCAACTTCATAAATAGTGCATTAAAGCAGATTTAATGAGTTGAAACGATTATTGTGAATGAAATTAATTTACTTTAGAGATTCGTTTCTATGCCTAAATTTCGAAAAATATCCAATGTTAAAGTGGATATCAAGCTGAATAGCGATAAAATTAAAGCGTTTACGTATGTAATAAACAGATATAAGGGATTTGTATCTGTTTATTATAAAAACTATTTCCTTTATTCATTTGAAATATTACAATAAAAAATGGTATTAATGAAATTTTCTTACAGTCTACTTTTGCCACTTGTTTCAAAATGATACAAATGCACACTGCATATACTTAGTTTATATACTCATTACAATGTGATTTGTATTTAGTACCACAGAACAAGAGTTTATTTACTATATCACCTACCAACTGTAAAAAAATGTAACCGACAAAGTAAAAAAAAAAACAAATAATCTTCTATTTGCTTAAATAGCTGACAGCTCAATCTCCATGTATTAAAAGTGATACAAATATCACGTTTAATACATACTCTATATGAAGTAAAAATATAATCATACAGCTGCTATTTATTAAACACCACACTACACTATGTGTCGTATAGTGTGCGATTACCAAAGAAATATGTTTCCTTTCTTTGAATACATTGCTTGCTGTTGCAAATCGTAATGGTTTTGAACAAAATTACTAACAATATGAGGATTTATAATTATTGCGAAATTAATCTATTTTATATCGAAATAATTTAAATAACGGGTACTAACGAAATGTTGTCGTCGTTATTCCGACCCAGTTGCATGGGCCGTGGTCATGTTGACCATATACAACTGGGCACATAAAACACGTACATTAAATTTCCAGGTTACTCTACTTTGGTTTTATAAACTAATTTGCTGAACCCAAGTAAAACAAATTTATCATTCAAATCGATTAAGTTAGTACGATATAAATGTTTAGTGGATTATTTAAGCACACTGTATTTATTAATTATCTACCTATCTTAACACAAGTTTAAGTTATAAATTTAATTTAATAAAATTTTAAACAAATTTAAACATGCAAAACAAAATAAAACATAAATGTAAATAAAATGTAGTTTTATTTCATATTAATTACCATACTATTATAATACTGATACACAACTTATCATATTAATTTTTATTTAATTTTTTAACAACTTAAGCCTTAAAATAGACAAACATGAACCACATGATAATCATTAATAATTATACATGCACGGTTTGTTTATTAAAAATAATACAACAATTCACTAAGAATCTCTATTCAAGAGCAACAAGTATCGAGCTGAGCGCTAAATAGGCTCGTTGCCTTGAGCATATATTTCCTAATTTCCTACTGAACCAATTCCCTACTTTACTGAGTCTACTCCTCGCTGAGATTGCAACGTCACGAGCACGTATTGGTACTTCGTAACGAAAAGTCTTGAAATAGTTCGTGTGTCGGCTGGGTGCCCTTCTGTAAGTTACAAAGGTACAACAGCATAGTCTCACCTCTTTAGCTTCGGAAACATCTTCGGTGAACTTAACGGATATGGTGCGCGATGCTTCCTTCTCCTCCCAGTCGTCGTCGGAGTCTCGGTCGCGAGATATGGTCGATTCTGTAGGAGTAACAGACGTATAAAAAACAATTACATTCGCTATAAGTGCGTCTCGAGATATGTTTTTTTTTAAGAATAAGTACAAAATTATTTAAATTCCTATCGTGGTATTGATCGACAGAGATATTATTAAGCAAAAAACCGTCAAATCTACACACAGAGTTGTGCGTACAGATTGCTAGAAATGTCTATAAATAATCGTTAAATTATTATATTTCACAAAATATTTATAGACATTTATGTAGATATTTATCTACAATTAAAATATTATCTTTTATATAATAATTAATTGATATAGAACTTTCATACTAATGCAATACAATATATATTTCGGTAATATAAATTAAGAACAAATACAATAAGTTGATTTTAAAAATACCTACCTTCAATTTTGAATAAAATTAAAGAAGCCGACTATATCTATTTAGTATTTAAACATTTACTAAACAAAGGACGACACAACGTTGCGACAACACAATAAGCGGAAATTATGAAAAAACAAAAATAATTGATACCAATAAGCAACATTTTGTCTTAAATAATGTGGGGTGTAGATAGATGGGTATTCAACCTAAACTGTAGCATTACTATGTGAATTTTATATTTATATGAGATGATCTTAACTATTGGGTTGCTAATTTCTGCCACTAAAAGTGAAACCCCAAAATAACTTTAATGTATCAATATATGCCAAACAGATTCATATTGACCGTTTGACACGTAAAAGTACGGGCGGCATCCATCCAAAGTTTTGAGCTCAGGTTAACAAAAGCTCTATAATGTTTAATTGTCTTGTATATTGTCTTGTATACTACTTCCAAACGTAAAATATACAAACACTTGAATATCTCATACATATTTAATCATAACCTTTCATTTCTAAATGTTTGTATGAATGCTCTACAATGTAGTCTGCATTGTTATGCTATTGTTGTTTTTACTCTATCATTCCATTTTTCTTTATAATCCACAAGTAGTATAATACTTACCTACTTTAAATAAATTCAAAAACGTACATTGTTTATTTTGTGCTAATTTACAGGTGATTACTACCAAAATTTAAATATATCTACTAAAATGTCTATGTATATACAATGTGCTTTCAGTTTATGTACAGGAAAATTGAATATAAAGAAGAATTTTTTGTTTGATTAATAAATACTTCTGGTGAAACTTACCTCTTCTATCTAGATCTTGTGATTGTGAAATAAATCTGTGTTCCCTGTACCACGTGCCACTGCCGACCTCAGATGTATGTTCCAACTCTATTTGTGGTGTGACAAGTGTCAAAAGTGACTTTTAGTATATTTACACAGCAAAAACAAAACATAACTCATTCGGTCACAATTTATTAAGACCGTGTAAATATTTTGCGCGAATTAATTGACATATTTTTAAAAATATGTAAACTATGAATATTTTCCTCCATCACGTATGCATCTAATAAAATATTTACATATTATTTATATTCAGTCTTGAGGTAAATTGAATTGGTTGAGGTTGAGACAAATTAGCGAAACTCATTTAATATTAAACAGAATTATTAAATTCAATAAATTGTCACCGACGTTAAGCATAATTAAATAAAAGCACAAGAAGCATAAAACGCGACAAATAGCACTTAAATTGTACGATAATTAGTATTTTTTTTATTTAATTCAAAATCGTCATACAGTCAACAACAAAGTAACAACTATGTATCGATCCAAAACGAAGGCAATCACCGTGATATATAAATATTTTTATCGCTGACTGTACACACAATGTCACATTATTTTATTACGTCTTTTATGGCGTTTTGAAGTTTTATTACTCGTAAAGATAAGAAAGAAAATACTACTCTGACTAGAATAGGATACAGCATAAAAAGATACCCTTTTTTATTGAAAAAGCGAAAACAGTTCATATAATGGTGTTGCTATAAATTTTATCTGTGAAGTATAAAATTTATAGAAACACTATTTTAGGTCTGTAAAAATAGACATAAAAATGAATGACTAAGTTTCGTTATATCTTTTTAAACATTTCCTTTTACGAATTGTTTTCAGAATAAGTTTTATTGAACAAGAAACAATGTTCTCTTTATGCTTTATCATTTGTGCAAACTTAAAACAAGTCCTCTAAAGGGCAGCTCTCTATTAAGATGAAGGAAATTATTTTTTACGATGGTGCCATAATTTTTTTTTATAAGAAAGCAGTGTTTTTCAATTGAGAGACCACGACGCCTAGTTACGGCTTAATAGTAATTGCTATACAAAAATCTCCAATATTAATACGAAACGCCCCAAATATGCTTTATCGGTCGCAACACATCTGTAATACTGTTTAAATAAGACTCTTGGATTGATGAGGTGTATTAAACGCTTCTTCTTATAAATACCTAATATACGTAGATCTTGCATCTTATTTAAGAACCTGCTTATCTCGAATGTCCCGCAATACAATAGAAGAAACACTGCCAATCCGTCGTAGAGTATCTATACTAATATAATAAACTAGTACTTTGTTTGGTTGAACGCGCTAATCTCAGGAACTACTGGTTCGAATTGAAAAAATATTTTTGTGTTGAATAGTAAATTTATCGTGGAAGGCCTTGGGCTATATAACATCACACTGTCTGTTTGTTTTAATAGATTGTTCTCTAATAATCGCGGGTGAAACTGCTTGACACAACTAGTAAACAATAAGGGTACAACCAAATCATCCCCACCGAAAAATATACATTAAACAGCACCATCGTAAAAATCCGAAAAAAAACTATACACCAAAAGCGACAATACCTTGAACATTCTCTTAATCAAAGCGTATACAACACCGCTCATACCTGGTTGCTGTGTATAACTTAGTTGTGGCAGTAGGAAGCATGTTAGGACGTTTTCCCCCGTGGTTTCATCGCGGTCCGTCTGGAAGGTGAGCAGAGGTTGCGCTTGGTTTTCAGAGAGCCATACAGCCTTCAACTCCAAGTTTACTAGCGTGATCGGTAAGTGTTGTAACCTGGAAAGTATAACGTGCGTTTATCAAACAACTTGATAACAATATACATGCTATATAATTATTGGCGAACGAATAGGAGAATACCTATCCCATATAGGTATTGTTTTGTGTTGCCCTTGTTGAAATACTAGCAATCTGAAGGATGTAGTCTTTACGATCATTTTGATATTTATTTTTTTCCAAATATATTGTTTGAATAGGAAAAAAATCTCTCTTCTTTACAATCCGATCGTCTTTTTTATTTCGTTAAATAGGCACCGGTGTTTAATATAAAAATTAAAAAAATAAACCTTTTGATAATGTTTGTTAATACTTGTAAATAATTAGTACCACTGGACGGAAAAACAGTGTATTCATAATGTAATTGTATTCAACAGTTTTTGCGATACCTTGACAAAAAAACTTTCCACACCAAATCAATGTTGTAATAATATATGAATCACATATAAAAATAGAGGCATGACTGACCTCATCACGTCATCATCGTCCTGCATATTTAATTAAAATTAACATCGCTATCATTATAATTTTTTTTTAATTTATTTCACTATGAAAAGAATACAATAAACTGTGTCACTAAAATCAGTTAAGTCACAGAAACATAAATCTATGACCGTTAAAGCAACAATAGTAATCACATACAAAGGTGACTAATTAGTTAAAATCTGTTAAATGATGCTAAATTATGTAATACAATACATACAAATACACACGAATATAAATCGTGTTACTTACGCCGCATAAGTAACGCGAGATACGTTTTGCCGATAAGAGCATCGCAAATTGATTAAAACGGTCGAGTTAAAGGCCGAATGGAAGCGCGCTTTTTATAAAAGTGGTATCATGAAAACGGTTATTTAATGCAAAAACGTCGTTAAAATATTTTAACCCAAATTTAAAAATAAGTTCTAATTTAGCGTTACGTAATTTTACAGTATATATTTTCTATTATGCGATTACTTCTATTGACCATATTGTGGGAAAACATCTTCATTGTAACGGTTTTTAGAATGATCTTGACTTTCTCTACTAAAGAGAACTAATTGTTGATCGAAGCATGAGAAGTAAAAGTAATAGAAGTCTCTTTAAATAACTTCCGCGAAATATTTGCTTTATAGCGGTCTTACTTGAACCAATAACATTTTAATTAAAGTTCATATACGGCATATAGCCTAAATATAAATGCAATATACATGCCAATACGGTAACTGCATGATTTCTTTAATTGACTTTTCAACAAACTATTAAAACGTCATCAAGTACCTAGAAATCTCAATACTTCATCTAGTTTGTTACATTTATCTAAATGTTACTTGTCAATTAGTATGTTGAACAAGATACCAGAAGATACCTTTTACTTATACCTATTACCTCTACTTACGTCATATAAAAACAATTTAACTTACCTATTCCCACTGACATCCAAAACATGTAGTGATTTGCAGTTCCCCAGTTCATTGGGTAGTTTCGTTAGTTTGTTATCCCTCAAGCTCAACACTCCCAGCAGCGTCATATTGCCTATTTCTAGGGGTATTTCAGCCAATGAGTTCCTATCTACATTCAGCACGGTCAACTCGTTTAAGTTCCCTATTGATTGCGGCAGCTCCATCAGGAAGTTCTCAGTCAGAATAAGCTCTTGGAGATTTGTACACCTAAAATATAAAAACATTTTATTAACAAATTATATATTTACAAAAAAATAACAGACTAACAGTAGTCTATTCTTATTTGTCTATAGAGACTAAGTAAACATTTTATACATATCAACCATTTCTAATAAGCACATAATTCAGAATCAAAAAAATCTGGGGTGGGTGACTGGGATTCGAACCTCGGACCCTCGATATAGAGGCCAAGTTAAAACCTATCTATCACCGCTCCATTTTATAACCATTGATATAAACAATCAAATAATATAATCGATAACAACAAAGGAAATGCATCAAGTAGAAGATTGTCCATCCAATCCATCATTTGCTTTACTTAAGATGGTTCTTCGGATGGATGGATGTGATAATTAAAGGTCAAAAACGTAGATTTTGCCCTTTAATTAGCACAACATTGACGTCAAATTAAGGTCCTTCTCCTTATTTGGAGTCAATTAAAATTAGGATGTACTGAAACGTGAATAATTTTAAATAATAATAAAAAAAATGTACAGACCTGCCAACATTTACATTTAAGGTATGTAATCTATTTTGGTCCAACTTCAGTATAGCTAACTTGGAGAGATCACCGATGCCGTTCGGAACTGTTTCCAGCATGTTTTGGGATAGATGCAAGTCGGTAAGGGCGCAGAGTCCACCGATTTCTTCAGGGAGCTTCTCCAATTTGTTCTCACTGACGTCCAAACATACAAGCGCTTTTAAGTTACCGATCTCTGGCGGCAAATATTGCAATTTGTTGTGATCCAGCCATAACTCTTGTAACGCTGGCAGCTCACCAATAAATCCCGGCTGTAATTAATATTAAGAAATCGTTATAAATAGTTTCAGTTCAGAAATCAAGGTACGAATAAAGCTTTTGTATTTTCATATATTTTAATTGACAAATTGTATCTTACCAGCTCCTCTATGTCGTTGTCGCCTAGATCTAACCTCTCCAGTTTAGTCAGATTCTTAAGCGATTCTGGCAGTGACTTTAATAAATTTTCTCTCAACTCCAATGACTGGAGAGACACCAGGCTGAAATCAAAGTAAACAGCTGATAAATTTCAAGTAAACAAACACAGTTTTACTACGTATTCGTGACTATTAAAGACGATTTTACCTTAAAATCCCATTTACCTTGTGTACAATTACTAAATAATTATAATTGCAAAATATTCTTAGAAATGTAAATTTTTGAATGATATTAAATTGCGGAATAATAGACATCATGGGAATTTCTTACGTTAAGATAAATAAATTAGAATTTAAAAAATATGATACAATACATATCATAAAGTATAAATAATTCCTAGTCACAGTGTTTTACTAAACAAGTTATTTATTATAATCTGAATTACCCCACGGTGATATAAATATTCATAGAAATAACTAGGACAAACCATTAGGTACATGTTTAAAATTCCTGCATGTCGTTTTAACACAAGTAGCTACTTAGCGAACAACGTTAGTTACAATCCATTACATGCCCCTGCTGGTCTTTAGTTCACCCCCACGTCAGGGGGTAGCAATGATTCTTTATTCAGGGTGGTTCAATAATAATCGAGGAACAGTATTCCTCGTTTTGTATATATAAATGATATTTAACAACCCGCGTGGCGGAGCGGTCACCACACCGGCCTGACGCGCAGTGGGTTCCAGGTTCGATCCCCGACCAGACAGACATCTGAATGACGAGTTTATATTGTGTTCTGGGTCTGGGAGTTTTGTATTCGTCTTTGTGTGTCCATTGTAGCCACGACACAGGAAAAAATCCTAGCGTGCCCCATAGTAGGATTTTCTTCTGTGTCTTGATGTGTAAGAGTAGAAAGCGTTTTTATTAATGATAGAACTAAAAAAATATTGTTAAATATAGTAGAGTGATAGTAGAGTAAACATTAAATTATTTATTTCAATTGCATGTACTCAAGTTGGGATACTAGATAAATATTGTTCTATTACGTGACGTGTTACGGATTTAGTCACGATTTTTACTTTTTAGTTTAAGAAATTTCGGTTTATTACTCATATAAAATATCGCAAATCGAAAATCGATAACAATTATTAAAGACAAACTAGCAACAAAATTTCACGAGAAACGTCAATGTGTAACAGAAATATGGTTTTGTTTACCGATAGCACACAATAAGCATGTTTCACGTTGAAAGCCTTGAGCCGCATTCCTCACCAGATGTCAAAGTACTTAGCGCTACGCTCAATACCAAACGCGACCATCGTTTGATGAATCATCCGAATAACCCTGTAAGTATCGCTCTTTACCAATTTGAGTGCAAGCTACGCATTTCGGCCATTGTTTATACCGGGTGGCCTTCTCAATAAAGATGAACATAATTTTTTTACGTCACAATTTTGATATACCGCAAAACCTCATAAAATAGAAGGTCGACAATGAAAAAAATGGGTTTATAGTTTTAGTTAATGTATAAATACTCTTGTGACTTACAAAAAGTGTCTATGCGCTTTTTATAGAGTCGTGCAACAAGCCATTGTTCGAGAGTTACTCGTTGTAAAGTATTCTCTCATTCAAAAGTTTTCGTAACAACTATCGTAGCTTTCGAATTCAGGGCAAATAAAAAATGGGTACGTAATACGTAAGCACGAATAAAATACGGATGAAGAAGAATAAAAAGCGCAGTAGCCGATGAGGTCATAGCAGTTACGGCAACGGTATAAAAAACCGGCCAAGTGCGAGTAGGTCTCGCAAGCGAAGGGTTCCGTAGCATTATCGTTCACTAATCTTGAAGAGAAAATATAGCTGTGTAGTAAAAAAATAGTGAAAGTGTGTTTTTCATTGTGTTTGTATGAATTACAAAGTTATGTTAATTGGTTTTTTTAAAGTGCTATATCTCAAATGTATTAAGAAATCTATCTATCAAGTTGAAAATCTACCTAGCTATCTACCACATTTGTTTTATCCAGATATTTCACTTTCTTAGTTTAAAAGTTAGAAGGGGACACACACACTCAATCGCATTCACAATCGAATTTAAGAATAGTCTTAGACACCTCAATATCATTTTTAAAGAAATGAAATGAAAAGACGAACAGACGGACGGCCAGACAGACATGACGAATCTATAAGAGTTCCGATTTTTGTTACGGAACCCTAAAATGGAGATAAGAATCCCAGATAAATCGCGTCGTAGAGACCCCTGTAAACTTATCATCATTATCACTTATCACGCCCACATTCCACGGGATTACGTAATTTTGGAAGTGACACAAATTAAAACGTGGCAATGTTTTTTTTTTATAAATATGAAGTAGCAAACGAGCAAGCAGCCCACCTGATGGTAAGTGCTTACTGCCGCCCATGAACATTTGTAAGCAGCTTCATATAGAACAGAGGTTCTATATGAAGTCGACCACAGATGCGTTGCTACTCCCGAGGACTGAGATGGTCGCCTCATAT
>DWNE01000062.1:0-42122 GCA_018249875.1 Cecropterus toxeus
AAATCAACAAATCTGTTCTTGTTCTTCTTTTGTTTTCATTATGTATAACGTGTAATAAACACTAAACTTTAAGGCCGGGGTTCGAACCCGGAATCAATTTCGTGTCGATCCGGTATGTTGACAATACCGCCAAGCTATCATCAGCTAAACCTTTTTAATATTTCTCTTCTTTCTACATTTTATAACATCAAAATTTATTCCGATGTAATTTTATTCAAGAATATATTTTTTTAATCTGTATGTCTCTACGGAGTCATGCAGCCTTGTCACTATCGACCCTATTTCACACCATAAAACTAATTACGATAGACGAAGGGAGAGTTCCGTCACAGCAGTGTCTTGCAAGTATTCAAAGATTTCACCATTAAGCATTGCAAGACGTCGACGCTGATTCGCTTCATTAATTATCCCGTTTTGTCTTATCTTTTTCTATTCTTTACATGGCTATTATTGCTCTGTGCTCCGTCTGTAGAGTAATTTCCACTTCTATTCTCTCAGAATCACCCTTCTTATACCGTATATATACGTTATATTTGCCTTAATACTTTTGTTTAATTTTATATTTAAAAGCAGAACAACCACAGATAATACTCGAATCCTATTTTGCGTTGATTACATAATGTCCGTGGGTGGCACTGACCTTAATATACATAAACATTAGAAAGCTCTTATATTATGTACATTTTATTATAATAATCATTTGAAACCGAGTACGAATCCTTATTACACAAAACTACTGCAGTAGCCTAACAAAAAAGTAGGTAAATAAAAAATGACGTCACAAATGCTCCGATGGAGGTTAATAAAAAAACAAGAGAGTAAAGTCATCGATGAAAACAGTACGGCATACAATGTTACAGGCTGTTCTATTGTATTTCGCTTTGTTAGTATTTGCTTTTATTAGTCCGCCTTTGATAGCTCCAAGTGTTGTAGTTTTTATGGCCCGCTCACAACGCCAGCGGCTAAATGCTTAATATGCAATAAATTCAATGATCCCACTAGTTAGTTGATATCTACATCGCTTTCAGTCTTTTTACGCGTGTCGTTAAAGTTTATAAACGGAGAAAATATACGCTTTATACAGATATCTTGTTATGTTTTATTAAATACCTATTCTTCGTTCTGATTTAAATAGTAGTTTAAGTTTTTTTCTTTGATTCTCCTTTTATTTGACTTGTGCATTCAATAATGTTTTAAATATTACTTTCAGCGTTAAAATGTATCTTTTACTGAAGCGTAAACGATCCAAATCTTTATATTCGCTAACGTATTCACACTATTGACATACTGGAAACGAAAACTTATTACAGAGATTAACTAGTAATTTTTGTTGTAAGTTACTCAACCTACATGCAATGTTGCATCTAAAATGCACACAAAACTTTAGTTACCATTGGATAAGTAAGGATCCAATTGGCATGCATTAGGCATTAAATCTACGCCACTATCTATATTCAAATCCAGAACAGCTTGGACGCTATAAGACCGTTATTTAACACATATTTATTGACTCCGATCGGATTTTCAGACTCTAAATTCGCTATAAACTTTTTTACAAAGACACATTATCTAACTCAATTGCTTTGGATAACAGTAAAGCAAATTTTATTACTTCGACTCTGATGAAAGTAGGCTTTTATTGATTTTAAAGAAAGCATTAGAGTATTTAAATCTTTGTGATAGGTATAAAGTTTTAATGCGACAGTTAATTGTTGGAGTGTTTAAAAAACGGAATTTGTAGGGAGTGGAAGGTGTATTTTACTGAAATTTGATGTCCAAGCTTTATTCGTTTATATGGATGTGTTACTTATTCTTACTTTAAAATGAAAATTATTAACCTTTCGTATTTTTTATTTCTCTGTGTTCATACTTATGATGTGTTAAATATTGCCGTCTTATTTTGAGTTTGAGTGATTTCTAGTAAAACGATACGATAGACAGATTATGTAACAGATTAACATATTTTGAAAAAAATTTAGGGAATTTATCAATTTCTGTTTTTTTCAAAATGTACGTCTACTCCCCTGTTTCAAATTGCGATATAAATAGCGTGATGTGTCTGTCAGCGTGTACTAACGATGAAGTAATATTCCCGGATACGTCAAAAATGTACATGCTCATTAAGCGAGGAACTGAAGCGAAAGGAACTACAATGAGTTTCGAGCTTCCACCCGAAACCAAAATAGTTTTCCTCTTTAACCGAGTATTCATTTTCCCTGTCTTTTTTCGGCAACTTTCCCCAGCTTTTCGTTTTGTAACTCGAAACTTTTCTGTCATATGAATAAAGAAAGTAAAAAAGTAGATGAATCGAGAAGTCGTATTACATTTATATAAATGAGTATTTAAAGAGAATGTTCTTATGAAGACAATCATTAAGATATGTAACTTATTTATTCAAGCATTCATTAAACGAGTTATTGATCTAAACAACCGAAAAAAACTTTTTGGGTAATAGATAATCAAGAGATTATCTAAAAATATTTTTCTAGTCTAATTACCAAATGACACGCGTTGGAAAGGAAATAACTCGAAATGTGTTCAAGGATTCCAAAGGAAACTTGACAAGTTTGTAATTCATAATAACATTTATCTTTCTGTAAAAGATAGTATATACGTAGATAACACCGCAAAGGATTTATTTTTGTTATATAATAATTAGTTTGTTCTATATACGAACAATCTTTACAATAACCTTTTATTTCAGTAATACCTAACGTCTGTACCTAAAACTCGATGAAAACATGCGAAGAAGAACGTACCTACAGAATAATACAGCAGAATCGATTCGAACTGAAACTCTATTGCGACTTTAACATTTGCGCAAAACACGAGTGCAGCTTCCAATTCCGCGTACATTTCGCTATATTAAATCCTCCATGCAATGTCGCCGTATTCAATCTGGCACGACCGTACCTTGATGTTACGAAATACAGGGATGAGATGATATAAAACACATGTTGCGCACGGTATGAGATCTTCCGAGTGTCCTATAATTCAAAAATGAGATCAGTACACGCTTGATGGAATAGTTTATTGCGATCTGTTATTGGTTTGTTGCCATTTAGGTATTAAATTTGCGCATCACGCCGATGTTATTGTACAGATATAAATAAATATAATATGTCTGAAGATGTCGTCTGAGTGTCTTTTCAAATAAACTAGAACTGCTGCTCAATTGCTTATTAGTAAAATTACTAGATATAAAATTTAGTTTATGTTCCTCTCTGTAGAAACTTAATACAATTTCATTGTTGTACTTATGTACACACGTGTATCTACTTGACCATTATCACAAGCAGGAAAGCAAATTTACATAGATTACTTTGTATTATTTGAAGATTTATCGTTGACATTTAGAAACAACTATTCATTTTTAAAGTTAAATCTTGAGCCGAATTATGAACGATCATATTGTTGTGTTGTGATGCGAATGGGATTTAAAAAAAAATAAGAATAAAATCCCTTTAAAACAATACGAAATTCTGTGCGAGTTTCCTGTATTTGACACCAGTTGATGGACGTTACTGAAAACAAAGTAACACTGGTAATCTGGTGCGTCTTTGGTTTTTAGACGTGTTTTTTTGCAGAAAATAATAAAATTTTAATGTAAATAATAAACCATTATAAGACATAACCTAGACAAGTTGAACTGCCAGCACAACAGTCTAGATTTGTTTCTTGTCTAAATTAAATAAAGTATGTAATTGTTACAGAGCTTATTTATAGGTTTGTATTTTGTTACCTTGTGCTTATACAAGGTATTATAATATATTTAATGGGTATTCGTTAGGTTCTTTATTCTAACTATGTACTTACATAAATAATACACATCATTCAAAGAAGTTACGGGCATGAAATTAAATTAATTTAATGCCTATTTCATCCAGCTCATATTGGACAAGACAACAACAAAAATACTTTTCAAAATAATAAATGCATATTGTTGGCATATTTGTATGTTTGTAGCTGCACATATTAGAAAAAAATACTTATTAGTACCTAAATCGTGTGCATATAAACGTATGTATTAGGTATACCGTTCTTAAAATAAACAAATCCTGCGCGGGTTTCTGCATTTGACAGGAGTTGATGGACGTTACCCACAAACAGACCGTGATGGTGGTCGATTCGCTATACGGCCCTTGGGAGTTACCTTTATTTATACGTATCAAACGAATAAGGGTGTAGTTCGATGTTGGATTTACGTGAAATATTGTTTTATTTTGGATTAAAGTTAAAATATGGTTAACATTGGTACAAGGTAGACAGCGGTTCAACCAAAGAGAAATTCAAAAACCGCATATCGTGAGTACCCATAACATATTAAAGTGTATCAATTCCGCGAAAATATCAGCTTAAAATCATAAACGGTTCAACCAAATCTTTTGTTTGAAGGAAAACTGATTTAATCATCAATTATTTTTTTGCTGAATAACCATACACTACGAAGTGTCGTGAACATATTCTGAATATTACGGAAAGTTTTTAGGCATAAAAAAATGCTTACGATGTACGGTTTCTAGGTTTACCGGTGACGAGTAATTTGAAATGTATATACTATATTAAAAAATATGATGTTGTTTAACCACAAGCACTATACTTGGATGTAATCCAAACCTCGATGGGAGGTCGTAGTTTATTATACTTGACTTATCAAGGCATGTTCAGAACTTTCTTTATTACCACCTTCGTGGGTATTTAAGCTGTATTCTGATCTCAGGGGTGTGTTAAAGAATGTTTTCCTATTTATTACTATGTCCTATTTTCTCTGTGTTAGATTCATATTAATAACAGATTTCAGGGAGAAGACCTTTTAAGGTCGTTTATAGACTTCCTTGTGCGGTGGCCACTTATAACAGCATTAAAAAAATATGCTTCTCTGTTCATAACTTTAAATTAATTATTTTATGGTCTAAGTCAAAATAAATCCTTTTAGTAATTTGACGACCCGCGTGGCGGAGTGGCCCCCATACTGGTCTGATACGCAGTGGATCCCGAGTTCGATCCCCGGCCAGACAGAAATGTGAATGAGGAGTTCAGATTTCTGTTCTGGCATGGCACCCACAACGCAGAAGAAAATCCTACTGTGGGTCTATACGTGTAGAAAGCGTTAAAGCGTAAAGCGTTAAATTAAAAAAAATCTAATTAAATTAGCTCGGAGCTTCAAGGATATTATAACGAGAGAGTTTTGTATGTACGTCTGCTCGCACGGGTTCGGTCGCGTAGGTAATTCCATTAATCTCATACATTAGCATCGAGGAGACGGGTCGGCGCCATTTGATCTGGGAGATTCAACCAAACTTGTTTTTTGTACAATTACTATCGGTACCATATGTGCGACCTTACATATATGTTATGAATTATTGCGTCTTTTATAACATTAATGAAATGAAATGTCCTTATTGTATAGATCTACGGGGGCACTTGCAAATTGTCATTTACAGTATTTACCGGATCGGAAGATGACCTCAACTGAGAAGATCCGGCAACAAACTCTTTGTATTTTTCTTTGTAATACTTTGTATTTTTTTAACCATCTTGTTTATAATATGGGCAATAAAAAGCTAGCTCCAGTGTGTTGTCTTACATTTGACTAAACATGGGGCATGTATGGCAAGATACGCTATGATAAGGAACTAATTTATCCTATTCATTTGCTTGACAGCAAAAGATATAAACCACTTTTAATTGATTTCCCAGTCTTTATTTTCCTGGAAACATTAGAGCGTGACATTTTTTCTTATTCTTCAAAATTACAATTTACTTGCCAGCCAAAAAGAAACCCAGAAATTCATAATGTCCATTTAATTTTGACTTCTTAGAGTTCATTCAAAACAAAATCAAAACACACTTTGCACCGATGAAACTGAGTTTCTTAGTGTTGAAATCAAATCAATTGGCTGTCTCCTCGATGGCATCCTAGTTAAAACTTCTGAATTTATTCCACGATTTAGACGAGCCCACCCAATCCCGAATTTTCTATAGAAGGTATTTTCTATGATATTAAGGGTTCCGACTCAAACGTTGAATATATTTGATACTCTTCGAATTCGATCAAAGTTAATACTTCAAACGCGGGCCTAGCCGCAGACCGACTTTAAATTAAAAGCGTGTCTGTCATGCAGTGGGTCCCGGGTTTGATCCCCGGCTAGACAGAAATGTCAATGATGAATTTAGATTTCTGTTCTGGGTCTGGGTGTCTGTTTATTCGTCTTTGCGTGCCCATGGCACCCACGACACAGGAGAAAATCCTATTATGAGGCTATAAGTGTAAGCGTTTCTGTTATATTTATCTGATGACAAGTGGTCACTGAACCCCTTGGACATACACATGTCCAAGGGGTTCAGTTCATTAAGGGTTGAATACACATTCAACCCTAAATAAGATCAGAAATTTACGTAAACTTATCTGCAGATGGGTTGCTTTTAAAACTGGACCATACCTTTCAAAGCAGATAATTAAAAATACTTTTAGCAGTGGTACCTCCTAAAACGAAATACAAAGGGTTCTACCACCTTTTAAACTTACTTATATTTCTGTTTATTCGACTCGAAATATTCTGTAAACGCAAACATTTTTCCCAGCACAATTGGGCTGCACTTTAGTGTTTGAATAAAATCCCTTGGCCGTCGCGGACCTAGTCACGACACCTCCATTTATACCCAAATTCAGCCGAGCCCACCCGAACCCGAATAATCCACCGAGGGCTATCCGGCGTTCTCGTTTGTTGAAACGCCAAATCGCAGCACATTATTCTAATTCGCTTTCACGATAGCTTTCGAAGAAGCTATTTATTCCCGCCGTAAGCTCAATTCGCGGCCGCTCGGCTCTGAGCTACGTAGTTTAAATTATTGATGGTGTAGTATCTGAAATAATATTTCTGACGTGCACTGAACCGCGGATAAATCGCAAAGATTGCCTCATTTAGCAAAAATTTAGATTTAGATAATACTTTTGTTCAAACATTCATTCACCGGTGCAAACTTAATGAAATTTTGTTGTTTTGAGAGTTGTAGCAAATGATCTCTTTCTTGTGTTAGATATTTAGACAGTTTTTTTTCCTATCTATTTATCTATATAGATGGTTTTTTTCTTATTTTTAAGCAATTTACGTATTACAAGTGCATGCAACCAACTTTTTCTCACTGAGACTAAACCTCTAAGTCTCACACTTCACTTACACTTGCAAAACTCAATCACCAATTACGAAAAACAAGTAAATATCCTTCATATCTAATGATATAATGTCGGAACACATGTGGCAATCTTCACAGAAGCGCCTCAGGAGTGAAAGATATTTGAGATATAAAAACACGTGCTCGATGCTAATAAAGTTGGGCAATATCGGAAAGGTATTTTGTATGAACGGTTTTTCAGGGAGACCAGAAAAAGGGGAATAAAACGAAAAGAAACGAAAGTGGAAATATGACCAAGTCATATTTTATTTACTGCATACAATAGAACCTTTATCACGGTTGTATCGAGTTACTACGTTTCGAAATATGTTTCGTTTAAGGGACTATGAAAACATGATTGTATAAATGCCGTCTGTATTAATAACTCAAAAAGATACAAAAAGGCGAGAAAGGTCTATTGTTTTTGACGAAAACAAGATTTAATATTGTATGATTTATCGAAACACCTTTGCGATATGTGCTTTATAACGTTGGTACATACATTACATAAATAGAATAGTGTAATACAACATGTTTTCCACTCGGAAATATTTCTATCAGCTCTTTTATATCGAACACAATTTTAGCCGTTTTCCAACAACGTACTTTTCATATTCGCAACGCAGTAAAACATTCTAAACAAACGTTGGATGCATAAGATTTACGTGAGCGAACAGCGTAGCGACAGTGGCTCAAGCAAGGGTTAAAAATAAAAGCAAACGAGTTGAGTGAAACAAGGAAATAAACCGAGCGCAGACCAGACTAAAGACGGCAAAGCGTTCTATCGGCAAGACTCAATAATTGGATTCGAAGGGAAAGAATTTTAGCGAAAAAAACGTTCGTCAATTTGTCAGTCAGCTAGGCGGGGATCTCGACATGATCGTGCTTCATCATCGTTTTTTCGTCAAAGTGCCTTGCCCTACCACGGAATTCTTATTACTCACCCGCTTTTACATTTCGTGTATACTAAACTCACTTTCCCTAAATAACTTTAATTCAGTTCGTCCGTCCTAATAGCGGAAATCGAGCTTTGTTATTGCGCCGGCGAGTCTTGTTTCCTTTTTTTAACAGAAGCAGGATAAATTTTCTTGAATTAAGGATTAATTGTTAAAAACGAAAATATTTTTTTATTTTTATTAACATTGAGTGAAAGTGTTTAAGTATCCGTCTACTTTAGTCCCTACAGCGTATACAACGTAATTACTAGGCCAAAATATTTTACAGAAAGCCTATTTTGATGAGTGGGTTTTTGTAGTGCCGGATACAGATAATTTTAATGACTTCATACATATTAATTTATAATTTTCCACCTTATCGGGGTGGGGTGTAGCGTAGTAAAAATATGTGATAACTCATGCATCGGTTCGGGAAAGATTGCAGGGAATACAGTTTAGCTGGCGCGCAGCATATGACCCAGCCGGCTTCGTGTGAAAAATACCTTTTCATCTAGGGAATTCGTGCGGAGATGCCGAACTCCTATATTTATAAGGAGAAACGCGAAATAAAGAAACCGAATGGTAAAAAAACGTACGAAGTCTCGCTCGCAACGGTTGTAGATCTCACTGATTGTGAGATACGTCGTGCCGCACCTTGAATTATTTGACACTTTGAATTGTCACCGCCCGCTCGTTTCTGTTGTTATTTTTCGCCATTTCCCTTACACGTCAGTGGAAAATGCGTAAACAATAAAACTTACTGAAACTTGTTACAATGCGCCTCTTGTTTGAATACTGTCGAGACTGGGTTAACAACATAATTCATGTCGTTCTGTTCTTCGCAAGTCAAGGCTTGTAAATATTAGAAAATTTATTTTTATTTTGAGAATTTTTAGTGTAACATTTTTAAATTAAATAAGTTTAAATAATGATAAACAGAAATACAGAATATGATTATATTTTTTGTTTACCTTCAGTATTATTTAAATAGTTTATTAAAATATTTTTTTAATAAAAAAAAAAAACAATCGGTGTTATAATTTAAAAAATGTATTCTCATTTAAAATAATTATTATCTTAAAATACTTGTATATTACCGTAGAAATAACGTCGTGCTACTTTGGATGGCTGATTAAAATTTACATGTAAATAAATATTGTATTCCCAAAATTATAATTAAGCTTACTCTTTGGTACTATTCCTTTCACAGTTCCATCTGTTTTAATTTCATCTGCATCAACTTTGGCTGTATAATCTTTTCCTAACAATATTTCCACCCAAATCTCAACACCGATCTTTTCCTCTCGATTTTTTTCAAAGCCATCACGAAATAAATGAATTAGCATACCTAATTGTCTCTTGAAATGGGAACAAAAAATGGAGAGCCCCTCCGCAGAATCCGGACAGTTTTCTTCGAGGCAATCAAAATTTAGGAATAATTTAACAGCTCAATCCACATGCAAAGTCGTGTTTTTAAAACAGGAAAGTTAACGTAGGAATAAAAGTTACGCAAGACTGGGAAAAGAGAGATTGAAATATTTTAATTAACGTCAGCCAGAAAAGTGAGGATATTAATTAGCCGACCCTAAATCGGCTTTGCAAGCTTACCGAGTCGCGTCCGCGATGTTGACTTAGAGAAAGTATTCACACACGCGTGAAACGAACCTCATTCGATTCAGAAGGAGCCAAAGCTCCTTATTCAAAAATAAGACGCTGATGCTCTGTTGTGAGCTCAATTGGATGCCTACTTTGATTTTCTCATTTCAAAGGAAATCCTTTCGTAAAATTATATGATGGAGATAAATGAAACGTTATAAGTCTATTTGTACATCTGAGAGATAAATATACGTTATTATTATTATTTAACGTTTTAATATAATGGCTCAAGCCGTAAAACATTTATCGCAATGCACTACCAGATACTGTTGCATTACAATTTGCTTTTTATTAATCGGCTTATATCGTTCCATCGATTCCCGCATTGTAAAAGGATAAGCTAGTTGGCGCGTGAACGAATGGCTATAAAATATCAATTAAGTTAATTTTAACGCTTCGTTTTTTGTTAAAATAAAAATGGTTTATAAAATTGCTCAGGGCGTATATTGATTTTTATCAGTGAACAGTTCTTTCTTTTAAAGAACATATTAAGGTTCTTGATACGAGTTGTTTGTAATTATTCCAGATTAAGTTGCCTAAAAGCACATTTAATTATTAAATGAGATGTTCTAACTATATATTAAACCTTTATATGTTCTGACTATATATTATAATTCTAAAGGTTAGTGATCGGTTTGTCAATCATTGCTATGTCGTGATGGCCCATATAAACACAACCACATATGTAGAGTTAACAGTAAGGTAATGTGTGCAATCGTTTATAAATATCACAATGTAAACATATTATTGAATATTAAAAGCTAGCCTGAAGACTCAAAGTTAATTCAGTTCTAAAATTAACCCCACAGTTTTTGTCACAAAATATCTACCTAGTTGCAATTCCGCGACATTTTCGCTCCAGTTTATTGCTCATATTATAGCTCATATGCGATCCATTCACTGCACCGCCACTGCCAATCGGAAAATTAACCGTAGAATTTTTCGCAGCATTTGTGAGAATGCGAAACCGTTATCAGAAAAACCGAATGACAAGAATTGGGACAGAGCAAACAGAGCAAAGTGGAGTTCGGCTATCGATTCAAGGTTCTCATTACTTTTTTCGGATTTGCCCCTCTTACGTGTTTGAGTGCACGACGCAGCTACGTAGCCTTCGGCGTCGACAATTACACGTACAGTGCTAGACGGCTAATACAAATCGTTCGCCCGAGGGTACATTTATCCCTCCTTCTCAGGGAGAAACTATTACATCATTGTTCCGCCGCATTTCGATTTTTATTTCCACTTATTGGCAGACAAAAGTGGACTCTCCTCTGACAACTGTAGGACACAATTTTTTACTGAGCGTCGTTCGATTCCGTGTCCATCAGATTGCCTCTACAATACTACGGCAAAGTATGCTCCACTTTGCGATATTGTTTCTACATTTTTATATTACTCTCGTGTTTACTTGTACCGCGCTTTTGACTGCAGCTCAAAAATGGAATTTTTAAAAAGATTTTATCGTTATCGAAGTCACTTGTTTCAGGCCGGAATATTTATTGCGTTTTCGCTGTAATTTATTTAGCACGTTATTTGTTTATGATGATTTATTGTTAAATTATTTTACTGTAATGTTACATAAATAACTATTATGGGTACACTGTTAATTCATCGAATACTGTTTGTTGGTAATATAAATGTTTCTTTGAGTCATTGTTATTACTATCGTATTTAAAAACAAATTACGATAACCATTTACAGTCCGATGACCTTATTTATTTTAAAAAGTAATCAGCAAAGTTATGTAAAGATAAGTCACTTAATTTAGAAAGAGAGAATACTATTATATTATAACTTTTCTAACTCTTATTGTTAATTATTTGATTTTAACAAAAAAATATTTTTATTATTACATTGTTTTAATTAAATACGAAATTAGGAAAAGCATCAACAGATTTTCATTCCCTATGTTTCATTAACAAAATCTGGGAAGCCGTGTTAAATTACATAAAAAAGTCCTTAAGGAGTCTGTACGTGGTCCTGGAGAGCTATTCCAGGAGTAATTAGTTTGCCATTAAGCTAATATATTGCCACTCTAGTACAGCTCGTTCCCGTCCAATGGGAATATAAAAAAGTCAATTCGGAAACCTCGAGCTTCTAGCCCAATTTTATTATAAGCCTGCTATTTGACTTTGCATTTTCGACTGCAGTCGAATTGTATTAAGAACCTTTCTTATTTATTTTTAGAAATTATTGCCTATATAAAATGGTATTAAAATAATGCATTTGAAAGAAACCTAGGAAAATAATTCATTAGATTGTAATAATCGTGTATTAGTGACAAAAAAAATTAAACATTTTTTTTTAATATACAAAATTGCTTAATGATCGCGTATGATATTTTATTACAAAATAGGTGAACGAAAATTTGATAAATAAACATTATTTTTCATTTTTCGTCAATATTCAACGCTGACAATTGTAGAACAATGATACTTCTGATTTCATAAAACTGTCTAAAAATTTACCTTTTCCATAGAAAAAATATTTTGAAATTTCTCAAACAATTTTTATTCTGGGTGCCGAACGGATTACAAGTGTTTTAAATACACAAAAGAGAACAGTTTCAATATTTCAATGTTACGGTATTGATTTGATATTGTCATTTTGACGATTTGATATTTTTGTCTTATTATGACATAACTAACCATTAAAAGTTTATGTTTTAGTAACTAGTTTAGTAACGAGACTAAAATATTTGTAAATTATATTTCCCAGCCATACATATAAGGCTTAGACTTTCTAAAACATTAAAGTTGGAGAAGTCAAATTATGCTATACATAATTTTTCGTAGCTTTGGAAACTAAATCAAGGATCAGAAATTTATTCCCAAAGTCTACAAAACTTACGTTAAGGCAAGAGAAACTCTCGGAATATATTCGTATGAACAAATACAAGTGTGACGGCACGTTGTTAGTGCAAATGGTTACGACGTTGCTACTGAATTCGTGTAGTAACTTTAATATTTACATGTAGACTAATATATCAATCAGTATTTAATATAAAATTCAGAATTATAAAGTACATACAGTTAATACAAGGTTTCACCTGGCGACTTGATTTTTTATATTTATGTCGTAATACGACGAAACTACACATTCTAATCCAGTTATTAACGCTAAAGAAGCAAAATTAAATATGAGATTCATATAACCAGCATTAAAGGATTTGTAGTCTACAAAATTTTAGTGAACATTATGAAGAACGAGCTTTAAAGATTAACTTTGCATTTCGCAAAGCTACAGCGGTCAAAGCTTACAAATTTTATTTCACGTCCGCAAGAGATAAAACATGAACATGAAACTGTGTCGAAATGGAACAAAAATTACAAGCCGCAATGTCGCCGGTGGATAGGGCTTTAGAGGCCTTCGATCACCCGTCAGCGCATAACCAAATTAGAGCAATTTAAGTCAGGAAATTGGAAACGCTATCGGGCGCTCGGTGCGCTGTTGCAACTCCAACGAAGCTACTGCGCTGGCATTTCAGACATCCACCGTTTCGGCAACCCCGGCTAATGTCGGAACAATGCACGAATCTGGACAGACAGATCCGACCGGCCCCGAAGATAAACGACAATCGTGGAGCGTTGTAACAACTGATTGATATACGGCCTGCGATGATATCGTACCTATAGTGTAGTTAAGCCAAATTCCGGACCTGCCTCAGTTACAGTTCGAGGGTTGCTGACAGTAAACGATGTTTAGTTAGCGATGCAAACGCGTAGGAGTCTATCCGTACTGAATTGTTTGGCGTTTATACAGTTCCCTAGCTGGAAACAACAATCTGTGCAATTTGTTTGTTTTGTAAGATTTATTGGCAAGAACTGCTATTACCGATACAATCCGTATTAGACCATATCAGCCAATCTGTGGAATAATATACTTGCGATTGGTTCATGGAAATGTAATGACAATAATATTATTACGGAGATCCCTTCACCTCAATTCGCCGAATTCTGCCCGCGTTATAACGAACCAATAAAATTCTATATTGTTAAATGTTTTGCAATCTTATAAAATGTTGGTGTATTAGGTGCGTTTTGTTGTAAGTATATTTTCATTTTTTACCGACCCTTTTAAAATAAACTCTCAGCGTATTCTCAGTCTCTTCAATCCTCCCGCACTTCAGATGAATGTACCTATTCCTGTACACATTTTATTAAAAATTTTTGAAAAGCTTGCGCTCTTCTCATCTTTAAGAAATGCCTCCATCAATTAAATAAATTAAGTGAGATGTTTCATGTTTATCTAAAAGGCAATTTTCAAAATAATTGCCTAATTAAGCGTACGCAGATAGTTTTTACATATTTAATTAGTTGATTTGTAGCGTTATTGGAGGAACTTGAAAGTTGAGAACAGACATCAAAATTATAGCAAGTGGTTGCACAAGTTACAGTGAAAGGAAGCACATGTCTTGGGAGGTAGTTATCGGAAGGAGCGACGGTCAGAGTTGGAGCCCGACGGCTAAAACAATAGCGAATCAAGCATGCAACGGAACTTTCTCAAAGACACCCTCTTGTGCGTGCGACGCTTAGCGAAGCTCACTAACTTTATATTGGTTAGGAAACTTCATCGTTAGCCGACGAGAAACCTCTATCCAGTAATATAAGGCATCAGATTGCAAGAGAGCACACTATTAATTTATAGCACTTAGGACACATCAGACTTAGAAGGTACCGAAGAGTAACTCCAGACAAACTTCCTCGTAACTTTTCAATTGCTCCCAAATGACTGGCAAGTCAATATTGAAGAACATTACGAAAAATCCCCAAACAAAACCGCACCGAATAAAGGGATACGGTTATTTTACTTCCGTTTGTAAATCTAAAAATAATATTCGCAAAGACGCTGATATTTTTACTTAAACATCCCGGCCAAAATTCTTACGAATAAAGTTGTCCGCTTAACATTAAATATAAGATCGCTTTAGCGAGGCAGATAGACAGATAAAGACGGCATACATTTTCATGAGAGAACAGAAAAAAATAAATATAAGCAATCCACGGCGAAAAAGTGAGGGCCAAGTGTGCGTTTCAGTCGAGTGGGACAGACATTGGCAGGCAGAGTTCGTCTGTTGGAAACCAGACGGTCGTATGTATCATGGAGGGGAAAATGAAAATGGCGCCTTTCACGCAGCTACTTAAACCGACATTAGAAAACCACAAATATTCTAATCGGTGTAGGCTTCAGAGATTACACCGGTCGTTCGGCTAATTAATTTTTAAGTCGGCATCTCGGTGCCGGGTGGCATTCGACGGCGAAGTGAATTTAGCAGCGATTTACATATTAATAATCGGTAAGTTGTCATCGCGTTTCTGTTGAATAAAGATTACCATCAAATTACATTTTTGTTTCCATTAAATCTTATATAGGTGGCCTAGAACTGGTAAATATATACTTGATTAATAACAAAAATAGCTGACGTCGCCTTTTAATTATTTCTATATTTTTTTTTATCCAAAAGCTTGATTACATTTTTAAAACAGCCGATTTGCATACAAATGAACATCCAAATGAGCTCTTACACGATATAAAGAGTACAGATAGTATTATGTACACAATTTGATAGACAAGAATTAAGCGAATATGTGGTGCTACGTGCTGCAGAACTAATTTGCTACCTTTAAACTTTCGCTCGAAATTGCCGCGAGTACTTCACACATAATAGGTACGTGTTTGTTTTAGCTTAATCGTCTGACGCTATGAAATTATCTTACTGCCTTTATATAAATTCATTTCAAAATTAAAAGCATGAATTACTCTACTAAGCTTTTTTTTATTATTAAAATTTGCTTTAATCTAACATTGAGATACTATGTAGATACTTAAACACGAAAATGCCAATCAATGTCTTCAGAAGACATTGAAAAATCTATGGATACCGATCCATCTACCTAAATTGTGCGTAAATTTAGCTTGAGCCAGATCTAAATCTTGTTTTTACGGTGCTTTTATTGCCAGGCAGCTCTTTAAAGAGTAGATTAAAACTACAGAGGCCACGTTATCTTTATAACTCATTAGTACAACGGCTGCAACAGCACTTTAAAGTTCGGAATGGGAAGAATTCTATGAAAGAATGCTCTGGGGAGTTCTCACGTATAGATCCGTTTTATTCATGCGATAGGGACCGTTGTGTCGTGACGAACAAAATTTGCGCCGACCGTTCGGGCCATAAATCCGACGTTTCCTAAATCCTTGAAAGGGCACTGTTGAGCAGCTTTCATCAGAAAATTCTCCATTATCTGAAGGAAATCGTTACCGGGGTTCAACCTCGCCCACCCTTCGCCCGACCCGACGGGCTTTCATTTACGACGGCGTTGCGTGCACGCGTCCCCGCGGCCTTTGCTTCAGGTGGGCGTAGTCATTGTGTTCGGTATTTAAGTGGCTCATTTGATATTCTGAGACAGTTTGCATTCGGAAAGCTCGCACGTGGGGAGAACCAGAGCGGTATCGAGACATCGGAGTCACGGAGCACACGCACGCCGGCAGCGCGTCGGGTACGGCAGCCGTAATGGCAGGACTTCGATGTGATCGTGACGTGCCGGTGTCGGATATGTGATCCGGTGCGATTCGAGCAGCCCCACACACTCTACACATACGCACACGCACACGCACGTGTTACGGATTGTGCCGAGTTTGCGCAATGTTTATCCACAAATACACTAATGAAGGCACCTACAAAAGCGACTAGATTGTTAATTAAACTTGCTCAAAATGTGACACCCTTACGAAATGATGCCGAGCCGAGAGCACAGTGCACGGCTTGAATGTTATTGAATTAATTTGTAATCAGAATTCTCGGTGTGCGTTCTTAGTGGATCCAATAATAGAATTAATTTATTTATCTTACTGCGGTATACATTTTAGGCTTCTTATGTGACGTGACACGTTTCGATTGGTTCTGACTCAGGTAGTTAATTGGCGGGATAAGTTAGATCACGTGCCCGTTTTATGGAAATCTAGGGATTCGATTTACTTCAGTAGTATTCAGTGTACGTGGCACGTTCATTGTAACAAAATTTATTAAAGAACATTGAAAGTAATTGGGAATCATTATATATGTCTAGTGGCATTAGTGAAGGTGTCTAAACATTTTCTTCCTACTAACTTTGTATCGAATCAGAGCTGCTAGTTTATTAATTACAATAATAATGACTATACAGTACAACGTAGTCACAAACGTAATCCAAAAGACCCCATCATTAGGCCGACGACCAAAAGGAATAACCATTCCCTTAATCATTATTCTTAAAGACTCTTCATTAAATTCCTTTTATCTCTCCCGGGATATTTCCTTCGCTTGGCATCAATCACATTCACTCCGAAAAACTCGTTGGCTTTATTCTAAACTCTCATAATAGGTAATGAAGGTTTTGATCGTCGCGGGCGGCTGGCTGGGGCCGATTACTTTGAGAGCTAGCACAATGACTCCCCGCTGTATCCAATGTTGAATTCTGAAAAGTTCCTTAGTCCGCATCCATGCTAGATACGGGGCTAATTACGACGAAACTTTTGTAGATAGACACCTGCGCTGACTCGCGGCCAGACAAAAGCCCAACTTATCGCAGTCCTCCAGGCCCGACCGGGCTGCCAAGCGAAAGTAGATCCTAACTATTTCAACCAAGGCTCCAGTTTACATACCAACTTTCAGCCGACGCGTCGATAGATTGGTGCTAAAACGACTCTTATTCGATATCGATCCGACTTCAAGGAATTGTTTCCTGATTGAAAACTTCTACTTTTTATTTTATTCACGAGTCATTACTATAAAGAGTCGGTTTACCACTTTTCTACAAATAGTATCACAGCAACCAAATTATCTTAGTCATATTGAATAATAAGTTGTACAATTAATTGTACAAAGCGTAATCGAGTTGTAAAATAATTATCTCGTGTTGATAAATCTATTACATTCCTATTGCTGGGCTTTCATCTCATTATAAAATGAGAAGGGTTCAGGCCGTGTGTACCTTACTCTATTTTTTTGCTTATAATTTCTATTATATTAATTTAATTAGTAGTAAAAAAATATTTAAGAGACATTTGTATATCTAAATTTAATATAACATAGATAAGTTATTTATACATTTAAATTTATTTTATGAAGTCCAATTCGAGAAAAGTAATAAAAAATTGAGCCTGATTCGCCTCAATTTTGGAATGACAACTCAGCAGCGGATAGTTAATTTAAGATTGAAAGTAATGACATATATGGCATATCAAAGGCAGACCATTTGCTGAGGCATTAGACAGTATGACGTCTATGCGTTGCAATTTTTATTCCTAGCTCTATTAAAATATTGTTGTTTATTTGATTAATTTAAATTCCTTATTAAAAACGTCCTATATATGGTGACATCCGACGTTTGTACACGATACACCTACCGTGTCTTTAAAAGATGGTATTTCCAAAAAACCTAGCGTTCAGCTAATACCAGCCGTGACATGACAGCATGAAACATGAATTCGGCTATATTCTTCCAAAAAGTTCTACGTAAATTATGTTTTGTAACGAAAAGTTACCTCAATTTGCACACTCAATTCTGACGCGGTCTCCCAAGCGCGATGGTATTACATCTTGAATTATTTTATAATGACATGTACAAGATGTAAATCTAAATTATATGAAGGTTCGATTTAAAATATTTTGAATGCCTCTCGTTGACGGTCTACATACCAAATACCTTTTTCTTCTAAGAGTAAACTAATAGCATAAATCCTAGAAATTAGAAACAGTTCCTGTAAAATTCCATGAAGCTATTCATCTTTTGCTGTTACCAATATTAACGTAGTCAAGATCGGTCATTTCTCTTTTGTAAGAAAGGCTTATCACCAACATTGGGCATAAGAGCTAGATATATTTATTAGATACATTATATTTAATCGGAGACAAAACATTACTATATGTATAATTTACGTATATTGTCAAAATGGCATAGGTTTTCATAACTACAGTGTTTCAAGGGCCGAATTTACAAAGTAACTTAGAATTGAGTTACACCGTATGGCCATGAAAGTTATACATGGCTTTTATTTATTCTTTAAAGTGTAAAGACAACGGTATATCCATGTATTAACTGTACATATCACATTATTATATTACTATAATAAGATTTTGTGTAAAATGTGTATTTAAATCACATCCAAGCCAGTTAATCAATTTAAGTTACTTACCGGTCCGAATTGTTCGAAGTAATTCTTGACATCTTCCAGCGTTGTGGGTGCTGATAGCCCGCCAACGAAGATTTTCTTTGTCCTGGTCACCATCTGTAAGGAAAGAATAAGATCTTTAGTTCTACAGCTTATAGAAAAGTAAGCGTAACCAAGTTAAAATTACGAGATTATTGTTCTCTATACTAATTAAAATGGATTTTTGGTAAATGTTGTTATTCGAGGAGAGCGTGTGTTTATAAACATTTAAGTACGACGATCGAAACAATATTTGATATTGAAATAGAAGTGCATCTTTATGAGTAACTACTGGTTTCAATTTTGTAATTTGAAGTAGGTATTATTTTGATGATATTGTAGTTATATCATACGTACGGGGTAATCTTTAAAACGATTGAATTAATTTATAGATTGTTTATTTGTTTTTTTTTTTCATTTGACAATTTGCAAATTGACTTTTCAGTAAGCAAAATGGAGAGATGGATTTAATCATAACATAAAAAGCTTTTAATAAAAATTGTATTATGAAGTACTAGAATGTGGTCAAATTCGCGTGTGAATCCTATAATTTTATCATATCTTTATCTGTATCATAATAATATCTTTGATTTTATCATAAATCAAACTACATACATAGTTATGATGACAATGGTTGGCAACCAGATCGTAAGGTTTGCTATCCAGCTAATGCGAAAACAATTAGAAGCGAGCACACCAGGCGGTCGAAATGTAAGAATAATTACTGTTAATATATTATGCAATCCACCCTCAGAGGTTAGCGAGGGATAGCGGATATTTCTGAAGAACGCATAATACCTACGTAATGGGCAGCGAGACCGACGCCACACGGTTCAGATTGTTTTTCAAATAAATACCTGTTTAATATAAAGCCTTGCGTTTTGTCTATGTATTATTCTGTATAGAAAAATGTTATTAAGTGTTTTTTTTTGGTTTAACTCATACGAGTACACAATAGGTTATATTATTATTACCCGTGTTTATAATTTAATGTTGCCTTAAAGATTAAAACTTAATCGTTATACTATGTCGATTTTGATTACAAATATGTTTAAATTATCATGATTTCTACATTTGAAATAAAATGTAAACATGAATTTAAATCGTGGTTTTATAAATTAAAAGTTTATTCATGATGTAAAAAGAATAATTGTATAAAACGGCTAAATTCTATTACAAATTTAAACTTAAAAGCATTTATAATATTGCAACAGCGTATTCTTAAGTTAGTTTCAATAACGTTTTAATTAAATCAACTCTCTAAATCGCGTCGCCTTACATAAATTGACTTACACAACTCGAAAGGGATGGGAGATTTATTTATCTAATGCATATTTTAACAATCAAAGCGTGGGCGTTTAAGCGGATTCCATTATAATGTCAATATCGCCGCACGGCTCGATCTCAAAGAGCGTACCTGCTTCTTCTTGAATATTTATGCGGGGTAATAACGATGCAAAAAGCATACGACAGGATAACAATGGACGTCGTGATTTTTTTCAGGATTCTATCGGTAACGAAGGAAAATGACTGCTGTGCAGTAATTATGTTGCGTTCTGACGAGTCTGGGGGATAATGGGGAGGAGTTTTATCTCTATAAAACGTCGGCTAGAGCCAGATATAGATTACATTGATATTGAAAAAACAGAAGTGGCGTTCAGAGGAAATGCGCACTTGCGATTTTGAATAAACTGGAGTAATGATATTTATGGTGTCTGAGAATGAGACTCATTTCAATCAAAGACAGTCAAATGCGGTATGCTAATTATTTCGTTCAAAATGAACTTATTAATTGAGCAGACGTATAAAAATGAGTTTCGTTACCCAATAGCGCCCCCTAACAAAAGCTTATTTGATAACAGGTGTAAGGGTAGATTGGGGGTTTAAGTACCAACTGGACAATATAGTCGACAAGTCAAACAGTTTAACCCACGTATCTAAGCTCGACAGCCCTTTTGAAAACGAACCCGGCATTAATTTAACAAAACTGATGAGTAAGGGAAGAAGACCCTTTACACAAAAGTTAATGAGTTATTCTATTATTAAAAAGAGATGACATTTGTAATTAAAATTCTATTTTAGCCCGCCTTTATTTATTTGCCTTTTGAATACGTAGAAAAACGGTGCGGAATAAAAAAAAATCACTTAGTTGTTTATAATTAATTATAGTTTTAATTTAGACCAGCAATCATGGTAATATAATAAGTAAATAAAAGATTGATACAATTTTCCCAGCGAGGTTTATGGGCACCATTTAGGCAGAATAAATTAATCCGTACAACGGTCGAGAGAAATTACACACTTCTTTCAGTCAGCAGAAACACCCGAGAAATGTTATTACATTTCAGGAGGAAAACCCTATTACTATGAGTGGTAAAAGATAATAGCTTTGTGGAAATTGAATAACACAAGATTCGTAAAGTCTAATGTAACTAATATAAGTGAGTGAGGGTCCGCGTTTCGACGATCCCAAACGAAATCACACTCAAAATATACGTAAATGATGAATAAGTGGCATGGGGAGAGCGGGGATCGGTACGTGTCCAAGTGGCGTGTTCCCCTCCCGCCTTCAGCCTTTTCCCTGCAAATCCCGAGTGTCACAATATTACCCAACCTCCCCATCACGTTGTCTTCAAATTGACGCGTTTTTCGCCGTTTGATTTCTATTTACGTTGATTGACTAACAGGACCTAATCTATTTTTGACACTTTAAACTAAATTTACTTTGTAATTATGAACTAAAATACTCTCAAATGTTGTGAATAATAATAAGCGATTTTAATATATTGTTTTAGGTAATTGAAGAATAATACAATCCTTTCAATTATAATAGGATCGTTCATCTTAATTAATTTACAAATCTCCTTCAATATACTCCCAAAGATGATGTACATAGGCGAGACATGTTTATATAACTTTTGTAAACACAGTCACATTACATTAATGGATTGAACGGGCGCGTGCGTGATTTACGTTTTGTATTAGAATGTACCAGTATTTATATTTAACCATTAATATCCATGTCATTATGGTATATAAATATGGCTTTCGTTCAAACGTCAGCTACAGAAATCCGTTCAACAAAAGAATCCAGTTATACCAAGAATACTTTGAGAAAGAACGAAGAACAATTGTGCCAAGAATAGTCATAAGATTTCTCTATTAAAATGAATTAAATCATTAAACTTTGATATAAATCTAATTGCTTTGAAAAGTTGGAGAGCGCAGAACTTAAGAACCACAAAGACTTTAAACTCCGAACTATTTATGCCATCAAAAACCTAAGCCATCAATAAAAATATTCTGTGAATAATGAATGAAAAATTGAATAAGAGGCATTCATTAATGCGATTGTAAAGGGGAGACCCGGGGGAGCGAGTGTCAGGTTTACCGGTGGCCACGTCAGCTGAAACTGTTGGCAATTACCTTAAATGTGGACAACGCAGTAGAGTCCAGTGGGAAAATTATTATTCACCGCATATCCAATTTTTGCCCCGCTCTAAATTGGAACGCTACCTGTGATTGCCTACATCGTTGCAACTGTCGCTGGACAGACGGATTGTTTAGTCGTGGACGTTTTTTATAAAGGCGAGAATTGCAATATGTCTACAACATTATAGTGACGATACTAAAGTATATATTATAAACAGTAGAAAAAAAAATCTATTCGTACGACTAACTGTCATATTGAATTTAGAAAACTTTTTAATACTACAGATTAATGTGCATTGAAGGTACCACCACTAATTGCTATAGATTGGTAGTCGTCTTCCCGAATTAACGCTTCAATGGAACAGGTAAGAAAGATTTGATCGTTAATTTAAAATGTTAAAGATATCGTGAATGAAAGCTCATCGTATCTCTGTAAATTAGAACACGTTAGCTATGATTGCTTGTGTTAATCATCGCTCCGTTCGCATTGTCGCCAGACAAATCGTTTGGACGCTCTGTTTAAGGACACGAACTTAATCTACCGCGGCGGAGTCATTTGTTTGTGACGGCCCATCCATTTTTGTGTGCCACGCTACTTTGGTTTGGTTTGCTACTGATAGTGTTTGGTTGAACTAATTTTTGAGGTGACATTACTAAAGCTCTTAAGTATCAATCTTTGTATTCTTTTGATTCTTTATTAATGAAACATCAAGATATATATTTATGAATTTGACTAAATAAATTATGTGTAAAATTGTAACGTTACATTTTTTTATTTTATAAATGCAAATGAGCCTGCAGTCCATCTGGTGCTAATAGTATACTTGGGCGCATGGACACCTGTGATCCAGGCCAGATAACTACCTAAAGTCAACCACGGATACCTTCCAATTCAGTCCTCAGGCGTAGCAACACGCCTGTAGATTAAGATGTAAGGTCTGGGACGTATGTTTCCCTCACCAAGTCTTTCAAGCAATTATTAGACAGAAAAAGGTTGGGCAGTGGTGCCGACAGAGTAGAACCACAAAATGTTTAATGACCTTTTAAATATGTGTGCTTAAATCCCAAAAGTATCACTTAATTGAAAAACTCTAATGACATCTGTTAAATCTACCTATGTGTAACTTACAACACAAAATAACACAAATAGAGCGCTAAAGTACAATTAAAATATACGACAAAATTTGAATGTGCCGCTGTAAACAGAAACTTCAACAGTCGCAAACGATATTACTCACTGGTCGCCGCCGCTCACCGCGGTCGTTCCATTGCGAAAAATACAACAATTTAATTTAGTCTAACTCACTCGCTACACACCGTGTAGCCACAGCGCGACAAAAAGCTACACACATCAATTACGTGGAATGTAGTTGCCGCGGTCTTGCGTGTAGTCGTGAATTTGAGCCATTATATATCGAGTTTGGAGTCAAACAGACAAGCATCCATTGTGTATGGACAATGGCAAGTTATTGCCAGACTGTTACGTTTTTATTGTACTTACAACTTTGTCAGGTGGTTGAACCAATATAGTTCGACCGGGGAAGTACCACCGCCACACCTATTTCTAGCGTGAAGCAGTTTTTGAGTTTCGGTGGAAGGCTGTGGTTGCCGGTTCACTTTTATATGAGGCGACCATCTCAGTCCTCGGAAGTGGCAACGCATCTGTCGACTTCAAATAGAACCCCTGTTCTATACGAAGTTGTTTACAAATGTCCATGGGCGGCAGTAATTACTTACCATTAGGCGGGCAGCTTGCTTGTTTGCTACTTCATATTAATAATAATACAATAACTGAATCACAATGCTCTTAATATATTGTTTAGCAGATTTAAGGAGGCCTATGTCCAGCAGTATATTTTCAAGGGCTGATGCTCAGATGGATAGATTTTACATGGTTTTCTGTTCGGTGCTACAAATTTCACCATGATATTGAATCTAGTATCGTAGCACCACGATTTCAAAAAGTTATTGCCTCCAACAACTAACGACAAATTTATGTCAATTTGATCTTGATCATTACAAGATATAAAAACGAGTAGACGCAATTCTCTGATACCTGTCTTCGATCCACTTGTTAATTTTGAAGAAGTCAAGCCTATGTAGGCTGCTACGGCTAATGTTCTTACTTGTAATGAAATCCGAGTCATACGATAGGAAGCAATTACATCTATTGTAGAACATTTATTCACACCAGGCAATCGTTAAAAACATTACGTTTACTATTGCTATTACTATACTATGTGAATATTACTATACTATATGAATCACCATATGTATATCGCTAATGTTGTACATGGCTGAGTCATTAACATATACGATTATAAATATATTTTGCGTTTGTGTAAGTACGTGATATTGATTGCAGATTGTAATCGCCCCTCAGTCGTGCGACATTTAGCCTGGAATGAAAATCATTATTTGCAATCTATAGAGAACTGAAAAAAATAAGTTTTTATTTTATACAATTTGAATACTAGTGTAACATTTTACTGTACTTTGTAATATTTTAGTGTGCTTAATAGAATGTATTTGACGCTATATCACTTATATGCTTTTAATACTTATCATCAAAGTAATATGATAAAAATAAATTAATTGCAGGCTTAACATAATCCATAGCAAATATTGGAAGTTAATAAAGGATTTTTTTATAATTATAACACTGGATGGATGAAACACATTAAAATAGTACCATCTATCGGATACACGAATCGGACCTAAAATCGGAAATTCAAGCTAATCAATCGCATTGACTCGCAAAATTAAATTTAAATCTATCGGACGGTTTCGGAGAATAGCTCATAGCAACACAGTGACACGTGATTATTATAATAATATTGATATCGGTCCTGTGCTTCCAAGAATTAATTAAACATTTATAAATGTCACTACTCGACCTTAACGATATGAGTATTCGTTCAAATATTATGTATTAAACGTATGTGTATATTACATTAGTAACTTATTATATTTTATACACGTTTGTATCTTTATATATATTATTCTTATGTCACTTAAATCCTCTTAATAGTCTGTACCAGTTCTAATGATTTTTTGGTGTCTTCAGGTGATTGATTAGTACCATGTAAATTTTAAATTACATCGACTGTCGAGTCCGCTAGTAATAATTTATACCTATCGTATTATTTTCACAAATAACAGCAACTTGGACACACTGCCGATTGTTAACCGATCCAAAATCTGAGGTTTATTGATAGAGATTTCATAGTAATAAACGGTACCTTTAACCTTAGGTCAATATTAAAAGCTCTCTTTATATTTTCGTGTGTACACATAAATAAAAAACTGCTTCAAAAATATGTGAAGTATAACATAGTAAAAACATATATAGGCACTAGTTCTCCTATTCAACGTTTTTATATAACTGAGGTAATATTTGTATCGTTTGTAGATTGCATCGATAAAATTGATTAACACAAAAATAGTCACAAACCGCTAGAATAGTTACTACATATTCAAACTAGAATTGTAACGTGTATCGCAATGCTACATATTGCAATTTTCTATTCCCATCTACTCTCCATACAACAGTACATAGTTTTTCGCAACTAAAAATGCCACTGCAATTTGTATTTGGTCCCATGAGGTAAGCGGAAAAAGTGCAATAAATATTTGACTACCGTCATTTCAAATCGTTCGTTGTTTACACGAAATTCTCTATGAATTTCAAATACCTAACGCTTCTCTCTACCTAGATACATTGCGTTGCGAGCTTATTGTACAAGTAAAAAAACTAATATACTGATATATCACTATTCACACAATTAATTCGAGGCACAATTTTTTTACTCTGCACCTATGTAGTTCATAAAATACATATCATATAAAATAAAATACACATCTTTCTGTATATCCCATCATACTAATGTCACTTGAAACTATTTTCTTTTACGAGTTCTTGTTGTACGAATGAGGAGACATATCACTTTTAGCAGTGTCTGCAGCCGAGACAATATTAATCAATTTTTACATGGAGGGAATTATTTCGGTGGTACCCGCATTTTGCCGGTACAAAGGTTACCGACAATGAATGCTGACTTTGTATTTCATTTTGCCCATCCTCAGCCTTTTGCGCGACTCGAACGGTCTTTGTCTTCCTCGATTATTTTAACCACGTTCATAATTTCGCTTATCTCCCTAATGCATCTCGCTTCGTTTTTGATCCGACATTTCAAACCTGTATCTTTCTCTCACTACCTCATTGCTCATCGTTTAAAGCCAGACGCATTCGTTTTCTAGAATCTATAACAATAACTCAACCATTAGAACCTCAGTGGCATTATCTGATGTGGAGCTATATAAATGGTTATTACAGATATAACGTTCTCCAGCGCAGCGAGCATTCCGCATAGATAGGGGGATGATCCCGTCTTTTCGTGTCGCACACCTTATCTACTTCACAGCTCATTAGGTCTCGCACGGGGCGGTTGCCAACAGATCTATCCCATTTGTAACAATACAAAGACCGCACGGATGGCAAATGTTGATTCCAGGGCTTAGGTTGCCAGTCTCGTTAGTTTAGTCTACGACTCGCGACGCGACGTAAAATAAGTACGTCGTCGGTTGTGGCGCACGACGTCAGGCGACGCAAGACAGTAACCGCGTACGTTCTAAATGGCAGACATTAACGGAACGTTATTGCTTCTCGGCTTCACCAACACTTGTACAGTATTAATCTCTATCTCGTTCTGATGCTCGCTGTCTGTCGCTTTGTACTCTTGTTAATTCCGAGAATAACTAGACTTGGCTCCACCTAGCATTGTTATTCAGGAACCGATATGATTTAAATTATTGAGACAGATATGTGTTTCAATAACTCAAACTGCTGGCTTAAATGGAATCTCTTGCGGCATCCGGCGAGTATTTGTTTTGTGGCGTATTGCAGAAATCTAAATAAACTATATGACTTTGTCTGTACATGTAGACTTGAAATGAGGAAAGTTTTACAGTAGTTGTAAAGAATATGAAGATGTAAATATACCTAAAAGTAACATTATAGGTAGTGCAGTTTAAACTAAAAAAAAACGTATAGATGTAAATAAAAAATCGTCGAAGTTAGTGTATGTTTTCATTCAATATTCGATAAAGCGAGCACAAACAAGTAAATACGAAGGAAAAAGCGAATGCATGTAAATGAGCATACTTCTCAGAATTACGTCGTGAGCTGAATAAATAACGCGTGATCGATGCGTTGATAAGCCCGTGAAAAATTTAAAGAGGATCCGTACAATCGCAGAAATGGATGAAGTGGGTATGATGTGGCTTATATACGAGTGTATATCGTATTTTTTCACTTTTTTACGTCCTATTACTCGAGCCTTTGGAATGTGAACAAAAGGCTACTTCTTTCGAGTCTTTCAACGAATGAATGTACACTAAAATACATGTTATTAGTATATTTGTGTTGCATTAACGTATTGGGAATGAAGCTATTTATAAATTTAATAGCAGTAAGTTACAGGGTATCGCTGCTTGTAACTGTAGAATGTTAGCTAGTGCGCAAAAAGATTTGTACTCAAGTAATCACTTAAGCAAGTAAAATGTGCCCAGATGCGAGCTTGCTACTTGAGAGCGCATTCACAAAACAATAGGCACATTTAGCCGTCTAAAAAGAGAAATGGCTCTGCGCACTTGTCATCGAAAGCCATTCGAAACACATCGGAATGACTTTATATACACATGGGTTTGGCATTCATGTAGCAGGAACATACCTACTTTCCTTTATGCAGTCGCGCCTAGCGAGTGGATGAAAGCGAGACGCTACGAGCCGACTTGTCGCTTATTCCCCCTTCTTACTAAATGCAAAAACTATGCTTGTACCGAGCCTAGGCTATTGTTAAGATTGGCTCTGACGGCTTTGTTTTGGAAGCGCAGACTAATGTAAAAAATTCGTCCCGTGATAGTACCATCTACCGCCCTCAAAATAAGACTCAAAATATATCTTCGTCTACGTCTTCCAAACAAAATTTTCAATTGTAAAGAAAGTTGGCTTTCTCAATAGCGAGCTCATCATAGGGACTTTTCTCGTGTTAAAAATGAAGGATGCGAGGTATTCCGAATTTTTCTTTTTTTGTCACGCATAATCAAATAAAACTTGATTTTATGTTTCGAGTCAAATTATAAGCCGAGGGGATCGCGAAATAAAAAGTGAATAATGAATGCGGAGGCCGAATCCGGGACCGTGCGGCCGTAGCAATTATTTTGTTTCGAGTACCATCAACATGGTTCGTTCTTTCAAATTTTCATACATTAGGCAAATGTCGAGAATGCGTAATAAGGACCTAAATGTTGTAAGCCGTCGTGGGGTCACATTTAGACCGGAGGGTCTGGACAATCGGGTACGTTTCCTGTGACCTTCGACATATCCATAAAACCGTTCTGAGTACGTTGTCAAATGTCTAAGTAGCGAAAACCTCGTAATGTATTAATTTTTCTCTTGTACAATAATTACCGTATAACTGATAGGTATAACTCAACATTTTATTTTAGCTACATTTATCACAGAAAAGTTTCTTTTAAAAACAATACTAGATTTTATTAATAGCAAAAAAGAAGCATGGCGTGATCTTTATGATTAATGGCTTGGGACTGAAGACAAATAATTCATTCTTTATCATGAGATAGTTCAACAATATCAATTTAAAAATTGTCAGTAAGATTATTTGAATTTTCATTATAGGTACAGTCGTTTGAAAAAGACAATTATCTTTCTAAAATGAATTCACAGTTAAATAAATAAATAACAACATATTTAATCAATCTATCTTTTGATTTTATAAATGGTTAGCTATGCCACGCGGTTTCACCCGCTACTATATAAGAAAGAACAAACAAACATATATGTTACCTAGCCTATAGCCTTCCTCAATAAATGTGCTATTCGACATAAAAATATTTTTTCAATTCGAACCAGTAGTTCCTGAGATTAGCGCGTTCAACCAAACAAAATCTACTGCTTTAATATATTAGTATAGATAAATATGAATGTAACGATTACCTCGACAACATTTGTTTAAGAATACTAAACAATTTCGAACGACTTGGCTACCCTATCTATAATGTATCACTTACCACAGTTACACGTATATCACTCAGAAAGTTCTTATACTATCACTAAACAACTTCTTGACGTGTCTAAAGGCTTTCGAGCCCACTCACACACAGAAATGTACTAGAAAATGTATGACGCGCCATTCGCGGGAGTAAATAAATACGAACTAGAGAAACAAGTGTCACTTATGACGGAGTCTGCCTACAAAACATGCAATCCCTATGAATGATTACCATCTGACTGAACTCTATATGCCTTGTAACCGTATTTTTTCGGGATCCCTGCTAAAGAAAACGACGTCCTTACAAAAAAGACAATGCAAAATGAGTCATGCCACATACATGTAATAGTAGGAATTCGCATAACACTTGTAGCGTGGGTTGAGCGTTTTCGTCTCCACATCGGTCGATAGTGTTGACGAACAAAATAGCTCCCCTCCGGGGGAGTGTGGTGTCAAGAGGCTATAGGATTAAACTTAAACTGGGTTTGCCCGCAGTTTAATTATACAAAAGGTATGTACTCACGTACCACTTGCGAAAATGTTCTGTTTCTCTGGCACATAAGTTAGAAATTAGTTAATTATAACCTTTACTCCGGGCGAAATGGCAAATAGAATATAAAATTAGATACTTATGTAGAAAGTGACACCGAAGGACGATAATACGGGCGCATTAATTCTTAACAAAACAAGTGTGTACGAAACGAAGTTGCTAAAAGAGTTATTGGATTCGTGTAAAATTTTTGAGTTCAGTTATGAACTTTCGGGTATGGCGCATTGCAGAATTAAACTTTGCTCAAAATAATTACTTATACGTTATTGTGCATGTGTGCGTATTAGTGGTATTAAAACAAGTTTAAACACGCTACAGTTATTGTAAACTGTTTTATAGTGGATATTTGGTAGTGATGCCCAATGTCGAAAATATCTAATCTGAGCATGGGACGATGCTAGTGTTGATTCTCAGTCTTGTGATACATCACTAAATAAAAAAATCATTGTAACTAACTTTGAGTCTCCAGAAAAAAATTGTTATAAAATCAATCATTTCATTTATTTAAAATGTTCGCATGTGTGTGAAAATTAAACTTCGAAATGAGCTAGCACGATGCATTATTGCATAAATCTTTTCTTATTCTTTGCCCAACTATGGTATAATCGTGGGTCGTTGATTATAGTAAGCGTAGACGATAGCCAATAAATTTTAAGCGTTCTTCTGAAACGAGCTTGCTGAATGAAATAGGACGTTATATTTCAAGATTACGGGATCGTAATCTCCTTAGAAATTTAATAATAGGGATCATACGACAAGAAAATATATATTAATTTTTCTATTCCTACATGCTTTTCCTAATTTTTTGCATTATTATGGGGCGTTTTATTTTTAAACATCAATAATAATGCTGTAAATTATGTTATAAAATCCATTGTAAAACAAAACTATAGCAGTAAAGATTTGTACAATAGTTTTTTTTAATACTTAAACGATGACGACGCTGTTAAATATATAGTTTATCTGGTTATCCATTTATTCAACTTAGGGGTACCCATCAAGAGGCTGACCTAAACCATTAACGTGTTCACTAATATATCAACTATCATATCGTTCTCAATACGCACCGCCAAACTGCAGATATCTTCTACATTGCCTACAACACTCAAAACTGAAATTTGCTGTCCAGAACAAAGCAATTGGCTCAGAAATCAATAGAATCTGTTACATTCTGCGAACGTCCATTCGCCGTGGCATGTTGAGTCAATAAATGCCAAAGAGAAGAAAAAAACGAATCGGTGGCACTAATTGTTCAGCCTATAAGCCCTGACGTGATTCAATACAATCTCGGGCGAATGAATGAATGGTCCGAAGTACTTTTGTCCCAGCTCCCCTTATGACAGATTTGCACCCTCTCTCCCCATCGGCGTATGTATTTGACGCAAGATTTATTCCCGGTGCTAGTAAGCAGGGAATCGGAATGTATAGAATTATCTGGAAGAATGTAAGTGATCATAATGCGAGAAGAGAAGTCCCCGATCGATTTCTGTGACAAACTTTTGAGACTTAAACAAAATAGTTATTCACGTAACGTAATGGGTACGTAAATAACGATTTTGTTCTATCTGATTGTAGTGGTCTATTGTGATGAATAACACAAATATTATTCCAAGTAAACATCTGAGACACTCCCTAAATTAGTTCTGAAGTAGTTTTACCTGATGTGTCTTTATACAAGAATACAAAATATCGAACAAAACAATGCTACAATAGTTCTCTAATCAAGATATGAATATTGGAATAACAGGAGTCGTTTTCCAGAAAAGTTTTTTTTTCTATAATAGAAGTAGCAAATACCTACGAAGGTCAATGAATCTTAAGTGATCACCGCTGCCTTTGAAAACATGTAAATTTTACATATAGAATGGGAGTTCTAACTTCATTAGGTTTAGTACTGTGACCGTTTAACTGGGTTTAAATTTCGGCTTCAAAAAATCGGCTTGAATCTTTTTTCATTTTAGTTACAAGGCAGACATTAATTTTGTATGTGTATCGAGCCTTGAAAATAAACAAAAGAAGAACTGATTAAACAGGCGCCTTGCAGTCAATCAAAGATGAGTACAAGTACCCTTGAAGACTAAATTAGATAACTCCACGCAAACTTTAGCTTAACAAAATACATACCATGTAGATGACATAATTATGACAAATAATGCTTCTGTCCTTATATTGGAATTATATATGTTTATATAGCTCAGTTTACACTGACAAATAAATCAACTACTTGTTAATATTGGTGTTTGGTATATTGGCTTCGCTGAAATGCTGTAAAAAGAAATAAGTCCAAAATTTTAAAATATATATTACGTTTTTATGAAAATCAAAATAAATTCATTGACACTTCGAATTGTAGCACTTACGGTTATACTTTTTAAAAGCGCTTATAAAGTGCTAAGTCTATCAGCCCAACCGATTGTCAATAGCACTGAAGACGTAATACGAAGGTACTTACGATTATATTTCATTTCACCTCTATTTCCAGTAGTAGTGTACAAGGATAATATATAAATTAATATTGGGACAATACCAGCACCTAAAACCATACAATTAGTATGCAAAATATCTTTAAATTATCTTAAAACGCATAAACTGTTCTAGATAGCTGAAACGCGAGATTCAGATTTACTATTCAATTTGTAGCCACTGAAGCCACGGACAAATGAATCATAGAAACTATGCCGGATATTCTGGAACTTTCCATCAATAGAATCGTTATGGCCGCTGGAATGTTTGTCTATATTTGAATAAATATTCAATATTGGAATTTCATTACTTCGAATGTTGGCATTAATTGTCGGATAAATTAACGAAACGAATGGTTTAAAATAAACTATTGATGTACATGATAATTTATTTTATATACAAAGTATTCATTGCAAATTAATGTCTTTGTGTTGTTAATCAATTTGTAAGGAGAAAGTTTATTATTTAGTTAAAACATCGAAGTGTACTGAAAACATCTTGCATCAGATGTTTTTAGTACACTTCAATGTTTTACAAAATTTAGAAATATCTATGTTTTAAAACATATTGGTAGCTGTCACAAATATATTCGTTCATATTCATTGATCATAGCTTGTAATTTCGAGCTTAGGCGAAATTTTATTAAAAAAAAGTTTCAACTCACGTTTCATTCTATAAATGACTTAATCTTCCAAGTTCATTAATAGAATTAAATCAAATACTCAAGCCAGTAGAAAAACTAATATAAAATTAAGTTTCTTCTTCCTACTTATTTTACTTTAAGATGAAATAATTTTTAATGTGGAACGTTTAAAATTACGTAAACGTTCCAACGGCAGTGCAACTCTTGGACGTCTTGTTGCATAATGCCGTCCCACGTTTTAAATTTTAAGTCGATCAAACTTTTTACGTAGCAGAATGTCATTTATATGGATGACGTTATGCATGAACGCTTATAAAAAGATGACGTCGCTTTATTGGCTTTAGTTTAAAAAATGTTGCCAGTAATTTTCATCACTACACGTGGCTTCGTATAATACGAGAATACTCTTGGGATTATGATAGAAATTGAAAAACTTATCCATGTACATATATGATGATACTATGACATATTTTTTTAATTGATTTCCATAGTAACAATTCTTATTTTCTTTCTTTGAATGCCGGTTTTTTTCTAACGACGGTGCTAGTTTTGACGGTAGACCCTATTCGACTCTATTGAGAGTTACACCTTTTCTTATAACACCTGTATATGTAATACTTTATGAGTGTGTATGTGATATTTACATGGGACTGACGGTTACACTAAGGAATATCGATGCATGTGGTTGACTCCAGACATTTTTGTCATTAGAGGATAGTAATAAAAGTACACGGGCTTTAGTCATTATTTGCCTAGCTCAATTATACATTTACATACGTTTATTTAGAAATTTAGTTTTGTAGAACATTTTAAACTTTACTATTCCTTAACTACATATAACTTTTGGATTTTTTCGATTGATTAAGGCGGCAATAACAAGTTACTTAAGCATTACGCGGCAGAAGAAACGACTGTTATCAGTTGAGACATAAAACTAGTTCAAGCTCAAGTGCGTACTTGAGACGCAGACTAAGGATGCGTAGGATTACCGACCAACTGATTGCTACGTGTAGAAAACATTGACGAAAAAAGTAAATAAGTAAAATATCTTTACCTATACAAAACTCCAGAAGAGCAGAGGATTAGATGTCGATTAGTTTAATAAACCAATCATATTTTCTGACAAGGCCTTTCTGGGTATAAATGCTATGCTTTATTAATTCGTTAGTAGCGTGGTAGGAGTAAGTAATTAATTTGTCATTGACAGAATTAGATCATTATCATTTATTATTTTAAAACTGTGTGAAAAGTAATTTCATGTTTGGTTGTATAACATATTTCTTCCCATTATTGTAAAAAACAACTCAGAATGTCAACGTAAATATAACGTAGAGTAAAAAGTAACTAGAAAATTATTATTTGTATAAAAAAGTGTAATTTCGCGTCGAGGAAGCTGTAGCTAGTGCCAAATTGAGGCTTAAGTCGGGGCTGCAGTTAATTGTAATAACCTTCGGGCGAGGGTGAGTGTGGAGTGTCAGGGGGTGAGGGGCGTGCGGGGGGCGACTTTGTTGCGCAGGCGCATCGGGCCGGGCACTCGAGCACGCGCCGCTCGTCAAGCGCTCTCGAGGAGCCACTCGGCTCCCGCCGCGTCGAATTGAAAAGATACCTACGCCGACACCGCACTGAATATTCGCTCACGTATCAAAACCGTAAAATGCAAATCTATGCAGTGCGGTCGTCTAGAGTGCTCAGCGGGCCCGGCTCGCGCACCGCGTTTCATCAAATGCAATCTGACTCGAATTATCATACACAAGTAGTTAGTCAAGCGAGTGACATTGTTAAAAGTAATACCGGTTTTTATTTCTCATTTTCTCACGTTTAGTCACTCGAAAAACTGTTTTGCAATTTATTTTTTGCTTCTCACCTGCTTTCTTTCAGTTTCAGGTCAAAATGAGTTAATGACGATTTTTAATGTGGGTGATATTTACATAAATAAAACTCGTTTTATGAATTAAAACGGGGCTGAATAGCTACGAACGTTGCGAACTTGGATGGGTACATCTTTGTTTACGTATTAGATAAGTTTTCCTCTAATTTGGCGAGCGTATACAAAATCAAATTACAACATCCATCTAGCTAGTCTAATAGTATCCCGGACACGTTAATAGAAAACGCAAACGAATGCGGTGCGACATGAGATGGAAGTGCGGGGGTCACAGGACGCGGCGTCTACTCCCGCTATATAAATGCCATACAAACTAACGTGCACATGTACATAGCACGATCCAATTTATAATGCGGACAAGCCACACTGAAATGGATTTACAGCTGCAAACCTGCTTGTCTTTGATGAGGGTCTATTTTAGGATGCCCGCCGAGCGCACTGAAACATTCCAATATTCGAACCGATATATTATTATTACGTACGAAACCGAATCGATGCCGTGTTATAAAATTTATTACGCACGCGTCTCTTCGACGTTTCTTATTTGTAAACAGGCGCTTGAGCAACTCCTAGCGGGGCCCTCGATGATGTTTGATGTCTCGTTAAAAATAAAATCGCCCGTGAATTGACACGAATAAATCCGTAACGTAACTAATTTGCCGACAGACACGCCGAGGGACATTCTCGAAATAATTCACCGACGTTCGATAGGATGGAGAATTATGATTAAAACTTTAATGAGATTAGAATTAGACAACTAAGACGTGTTGCGATATGATAATAATTTCTCATCGAATTTTATAATTTGTTCGTAAGAACATAATACTCGTATGTCACGTCCAAAACTATGGCCGTCGTTTACTACTAAATCCTTTCGCTAATTTCGGATTGCGTAAGGCTCTTAAGCCGGTAGGCTAACGCTTCGGTTCTAACGTTTGTCGTGGATTTAGGTGACATGTTTAAGTTTAGTGTAATCCGTAGTAGGTGAACTAAAGTCCGCAGTGTCTTTTAGGCACGCCTACTCAGTATGCGAGCGCTTTCCTTCACATCCGTTGTACGCGGCCGCGGAAGGAGTTCCGTACACAAAATAGTATGTTTATGTTCAGTTCTTTTAGAATTCCTCGTCGCAGTTGACTCTTCGTGCCGACATGTCGCGACAAGGGGAACAAAATATAGCTATACTTACTTTGGAAAGCTCGGGGACAGATATGTAATGAAATTTAAATGATGTCTTAGTACCCTTACGTAGTGAAATATACTTCATTCGATCCTGTAACTTCTTAAAAGCAATTCAAGTTCTATCAGTATTTATATTAGCAACATATGCAACCGTATCACAAAAACTCGTGAAACATTTCTCGTTATAGCATCAAAAGTTGCTTGAATCAAAGGAACAAAGTAACAATTTTGGTTCGAACCGAGCTAACCGGCTTTTGGTAAAACCGAAAAACTCGTCAAGTAGAAAATTTAAAAGCCACAGCGCGAAACAAATTGCAATGGTATTTTAACAGGATTTTTTGGGAAAATCAACTGATTAACTGAGCAACTGCTCGTACAGTAGTGGCTTTATGAGCGGATAGCTTAGTTCGAGATATTTGCCACACTAATCTCCATTTAAAGAACGGTCGTACGATCCTCGAGCCTAGGATTACGGAACTTGCGTGACACTAATTAAGTCGGAATTAAGGGCGAGCCTATATCAAGAACCGCAGCGGGAGTTATAAATGAAAGGGTATTACGAGCGTTCAGTATTACAACTAGTGCTATATGAAAAACTGGTAAAGTACCCGTCCGATTTGTATAACATGATGTTTTATGCAAACATGCTTTATGAAATGGAACTTTTAATAAGAATCTGGGAGCGATGTAGCGCTAACGCGAACGGCCTTGCTTCTCTACCATTTTGCTTTCAATAAAGGCTTATGGTCGGTCCCCACTTTTAGCGGTAGAGAAAAGCAGCGAGATACGCAGCAATTACAGTAGCGGCAAGTCAGACGGATTTTTCTTAACGAATCGAAAACCAATTCAAAGCGTAAATTTCTAAGCTCTTGTATTAAATGGTAAAGAAGTGACCGAGAACTGTATCGTAGCATATTTGTATATGTCACATATTGTACTTTAGAAACATTTTGATTTTAAATGTAACTATCGCTATTTACATATCAAGAGATTACAAAAGGCCTAAACCTTTCTCATTTCAAATTAATAGAGTCTTGTCCAGTATTCAATTAGAATTCTAACGAGGTAATATTTTAACGGGAAAAAGTTACATCTCGACAGTAAGATTATATTCATCTGTAAGTCTAAGTATACAGTTCTCTTGGATTTATCTAAGTAATATCACTAATCTTAAGATCACCCCTAAACAATTGAAGGACTTTTCAAAAGCAACTTTAAGTGGTCAGTCGCAGTTAACATCACTAAGTACATTAGCCGTTTGAGGTCCACTTTGTTGTTTGGAACAGGCTTATAGATGAACTCTTAACTTACATTGAGTTAAAAGGGTCAAATGGTCATATGATAAATTTATCATTTTTTTTTAACTTTACATACATCTTTTTCAAATTCAAATTGTTTCCTAATGGTAGAACATGATCTTCACTTTATTATTACAAAATACCTACTTAGTATGATCTACTAATATGAATCGCAATATAATCGCAATCAGATCGAAAAACATGTCATTTCGATATTTCGATAATCCTTCCGACCGAGAATCTAATACAAATCCTACTTAGTCGTAACTTTCACTAAAGTAGACAGTCGCTTTGATGGCTCTTAACATTGACGAGCTAAGGCGAGTTTATTCAAACTTTTCTACTTATTAACTTGTCTATTAAGGATTTATTTGCGGCGTCCGCGTCCTCCTTCACGGTCCATAAATCAAGTTGCCAAATATAAAAGCGCGGGGTAAATCAGAGATAGGGCATCGGCTGAGCGTGGTATTGGAGCCTCGACTATCCGTTGTAAGCTGCTCCCGCGCTCCTAATCCCGTGCTCGCAGCGCCGGTTAGGCCCACTACGTAAATTTGTGTAATTTGGAATCTAGGCCAAGTGCCAAGGGATCGAGCTGCTTCGCGGCAATGGTGATTGATATGACTAGCGAATCCCCTCCCGTGTCTCACCCCTGTCACTCGCCTAGACGGTTCGATGCATTTGTAATAAGCTCTGCGATGCTCCATCCTAATCCGATACAGATAATATCATCTTTTAATAGACATCCGCACTCCGATAGACGGCTCGTAAATCACTAGCTCGCTACAGTTATTATGCTCGAAAAAGCGAATTTAATTACCATTCCGTTTGCAATAAAAACTATTCAATGTGGCGTTTCAAAATTGGCGATTGAGACTTTTTTCAGCGAAAAACGGCCGTATTTCAGGATCAGGTTGTTACACTGCGTTGCAGTGATTTTAATGCGTCGGTGCGCGAATGTGAATTTCTGCTTCCCACAACACATTTCAAAGCGATACATATCTTTTTTAACACATAAATTTGTATTACCGGGTACTCTACAGGCGAATGCGTCTCGAACCTTCGTAGCGGCACGGTGGGAGAAACTGAATTTCAAATACGCAAAATCCTGTGGTTGCTTCCAACGCTCGCTCTTCAATTTATGCCATTAGTGGCCTAGCGCTCGTTGTAAAATATATGAAATATGTGAATTTTATAATCATAGAGTAAAATTTGTTTGAAGTAAAATATTTCGAACGGATTACGGGGCCATATTTGAGGTTTATATTTGCTACCTACTTTATGCATGTTTTGGTTTGACGAGTACTTTTGATGTTGTAAATCTACTCCAATTGAGATGTGTAATATCATTATTTTTTGATTCAACAAGAAGCATTAAGATATTTGAATCGAATTTTATCTAAAATGTAACTAGTACACCACGTTTCGTCGAAGAAAAATCTGCATGGATTTAAAACGCTATTTACGGAAATAAATTGTCGTGGAGAGCGGGCGATAAAAGACAAATTTGTTTTGCGGTTCAACTTAGTCTCTAATTCGTCTCGCTCGCAAACCTAATCCTGAAATCTGGCGGGGCCTTGTCAGGGTGAGTGGGAAAGGGACGGAGAGATAGATTCGGAAAATAAACGTGCACCAGAATGATAGGAGCAAAACCTCCGTCAGTTTTGTAAATTACAATAAACCGTGGAGTAGATCGTGGGCAGAATTCGTGATGCCTCTTCATGCCGCGACAATAGGCTTAAATCCGACCGACCGCCCGCTCTGATACTGCAGATGTGAGCTCTCGACACCTATTAACCGAACCATTTTACTGATACAGAGATATTGGCGATATTGCTAGATAGCATCCCCATTTATTTAAACGAACCCGGCGGATGCGGTTTTTAAAGCTTTTATAAATATTAACTGATTATTAAAATTGGTAACTGAATTAATACGTTGTTTAATCTGTCGCATAAACAGTATTAATGTTTTCTGAAATTCTGTGTTTTATTTTTGTATGACACCATTTTTATATAACAAGGAATCAATAAACAGTATTAGATATTTAAGGATACAGCTACAAAAGACATGAAAACATTTGAATGGATCGAGCGACGATATCGACAAGTCATCGGTACAGCACGACCTTGTTATTATTTAAAAGGTTCCATAATGTTAATTCGGGCGTCACGCAACTTTCTTGGCGTTCACTCGTCAGAATAAAAACTATATAATGTGATATTTCGTTATCATGAAGCGACCTCGGCGAGCCCTGAGCACGAATATGAATAAAGAACGGCCGCCCGAAAAGAGACTATCTCTTGACAAGCGCTGAAGGATTGGTCTTCATCACGCACAAATTTCCCCGAAACGTTTAGTGTACACGTATTCAGGTACGTTCAACAAAGAGTTACTCGGAGCGATCATAATCGAGAGCTTGGAGTGGCGTTCGATAAAAATTGAATTTCTACCTTTCGCAAACGAGGCTGGGACATCGAAGATTTACCTATAACGCCATCCTATTTACAGACTGGGAAATTCTATTTGCTTAAAGGTCGAATGGAGGCAATATCGTGGACGTCGCGCTGCGGGCGGGAGATGCAATAAGCGGAGGGGCCAGCGGCGGAGCCGTCGCCAATTTAAAGAAAGCCCACTGAACCGAAAGACAAGCGCATTGGCGGCTCACGAACACCGCACCTACTCGTCCGCTCTAAGGCTTCTCATATAATTTTCAATCCAGCGAGCTTTAAAATCGATTGTTCTTTGTAAGTGTAAAATGAATCGAGATACTGTGCATCGTCGTAAATTAATTTACGCCTTTATTTTTAGATTTTTTTTTGTTATTTTATCTAAAAAAAATTGTTCGCAATTTTCTTATTAAGCCAATCCAATGACATTTATGAAATAAACATAATAAATGAAACTAAATATTCTACATAGCATCTAGGATACGGTCATTCTCTTGTTTTATGTAAATATCACACAAATATATTTAAGTGCTGCGCGATAATCATAACGAAATAGGCGAAACAAGAGGGCTTAATAAAACATAAATGTCTCGTCCCGCGTCTCTAGCGTTATTCGCTTAGAACAATTGTTTCCTCCCGTCCTCTAATCTTCTCGAAATAGAAACACAAATCGGCAATATATCTTGGCTGAATTTTGTTTATATGAGTTTACTACTATTGCCACTTAATATACACCAAATGAAACCACAACATTTGCGTACTAGGCGTAATATACGGGTTATGCGTACTGTGACCATATGGCGTGTTTTCAGCGGGACTGTAATATTTTATCAAGACTGTAGACATATTACGCAACGAGAGTAAATTATTTCAATATGATCAAAGCATGTTAATAGTAGTTAACATCAATGTATATAAGTATTCTAACGAGATGTTTTTATCTCTTTGAAATAAAATTTTTAGGTTATACTTATTTTGGAATATTTGACAAAACAGATCAAAGTGTATTTTAATCGAAAGACGGAAGTTGTTTGGTTCAAATAATTATTAATTTCCTCGTACTTGGTTTCAATAGTGACCAATGGTAAATACGAAATAAATTTCAAAAATAAAGCCCGACTCATAAAAAATATTCAAGTTCAAGTCAAGAAAAATCTCGATCACATCAGGTTTAAAAAATACAAGGAAATCGCGGAGGTTAGGTTACACGCCAAACTTACAACACTAGGAGTGTTGTAAGTTTGGCGTCACCGGCTAAATAAATAACGACCAGAAAGAATTTGGCAAAGCACTACCGTGCCTTTCGATTACTTGCGGCAGCATTAGGAAAAAATGTTGATACTATTGAAAAACTATTTTACGTACACTAAAATGTATCTGCAGGTTAACTTTCAATTAAGTGTATTAATTCAAATCAATGTATTTTCATTCATATTGAAATTTACATAAGCCTGTACTTACGTCTATTAATCGTTTATTTAGTAAGACTTTCATTGAATGTAAAAAAAATACACTTTTTACTCATGTATATAAATATAAATACACGCTTTTATAAAGCTGAGTATATATTTATGTACACGCGATGACGTGCATCGCTTATGAAAAGAACAATGTTATACTTGCAGCGCTATCGCGTTAAATTATTAAGATTGTGAAAAAATAATTGCAAAAGTTTAAACGGAACAACTGATAAGTTTTCGATAGAGTAATTAGCAATCGAGCTGAATACTTAAGATTGTCATTTTATAGTATACATAAAATTTAAGGACTATTTCTCGCTCTGAACGAACCTATAAAATTTACATTTATGTATTGACTTTATCTACTTCTACAATATACGTTTGTATTTTGATCTCACATTAGACAATTAACTGACCCGTATTATAAATAAAATTTAAGTTTTCTAAAACAACGATCAAATTTCAACCTGAGGATTATTCAGATATGTTGCTACTCCTGAGGGGTAAGTGGTATCTCGTGCGAGTATTTTCCCCCACCTTTCCGGGACTGATGAGGTGTAGAAATATCTCACACGAGATCATCAGTCCCTTCTTCAGTGGTGCTATAAGGCAGAAGTGGGTATGGTATGGTATGGTGTCACGAGTTTGAGGATTTCATTTTTTTTTTTTTATAAATATGAAGCAGCAAACGAGCAAGCAGCCCACCTGATGGTAAGTGGTTACTGCCGCCCATGGA
>DWNE01000063.1:0-42075 GCA_018249875.1 Cecropterus toxeus
GGTTAAATTCAGCTTGCAAGATTTGACCCAAACATACATACAAACATTGCAAGTTAAATAAAAGCTTTTAAAAAGTACGTAATATATGTGAAGTTTTCATTCTATTATATCGTAAACAACACCGGAATTGTATAAGTATTCTAAAGACTTCATTTAGGTGTTTAGGTAGTACTTTAACGCTCAGATTTTAATTCTTTTTACGTCGCTTAATAGATCTGAGACTCGCCCAGGTAGTAATTAGCCGCGCCTTTGTTGTTTTTTTTGTTTTTGGACCAAATTATGTTGAGAGTCAACTCGGCTTGTGCCATTACAATTGGAGCACGAGAAAAAACGCTGATAAAAATAAAGGAATAAACGCAAGTCGAAGCATTTCTATTGAGGGGCATGACGTCGCATAAATGTCGGCCATGAATGTTGTTTGTCACTGCGGTCGGCGAGCTTGCACCTTCAGATCACACAATACCAAATAAATGGTCTGCGCTTAATATTGAAAAATCATTTCGTTCATACATTGTTTATCATTCGGTTTTAATTCTCTTGTCACACAGAAAAATGTTTTCGTAACAAAAAGTGTGATTGTTTCAACGCAATTAATTTGTGGGTACAATATTTATGTGCAACACCCAATGGTCCAATTTTCGCTGTCTACAACAATGAAATTATTTGTTTTCATAAGATAAATCACCGAATATCAAATTTAAGTAAAGTAATTGATTTATCACTCTAGTAAATTACAACAAACTAGCGTGTGGAATTTGTTACAATGGATTCGGTTGACGTATATTTTTTAAATATTTTTGTATTTTTGTAAAAGAAATTGCAAAAGATAATGGAACCAGCTATGCCCTGCGGTAGCACCCACTTCTACATACGTAAAAAAAAACAAACAAACGTAGAGTAATATTATATAGCCTTCTTCCTCAACAAATTGACTATTCAAACAAAAAATATTTTTTCAATTCGAACCAGTAGTTCCTGAGATTAGCGCGTTTAACCAAGTGAACAAACTCTTCAGCTTTATAATATTAGTATCTATAGATTAAAATATAATACAAAGTTTTAACAAATAAGCTTTTGTTAAGTTATTTAGTTTTTCGTATTCTTAGATAACCCTATCATTAGTTACGTATAACCCATCGGTTGTAGTTAACTGTTTTAAAATTCAGTTAAAAGATTTGACCCTCACGTACATACGAACTAAGAAAGCAAGTTGAAAAGCTTGTAATAATAAAAAATGTATCAACTTTTAAATAGGCCTTACATTATAAATGCTTCGATCTCGCAGGATAAGGCTGGAAGATACGAAAGACTCAAACGAGAAAGGGTAACAATAGTTCTCCTTAGTAGGTAAATGAAACAGATTAAAATTTATATACCTTTCAAGGATCTAATTTGTATGGAAAAACAGTACGCGTATGATACATTGTTAAGTCAGTTGACACTTACATTGGGTGTTAGTGGTAACATAATAAGGCTTAGAAAAGTAGACAATAAGAACCTGTCATAAATTGTAGGGATTCTTGACTTGGCTGTGGTTGGTACCGTAGTATTTTGTATCACACTTATTACTTCACTAACCTTCTATTACTAGTGACCACTATAAAAGTTTTTTTTTTAATATTAAAGTAGCAAACTAGCATGCAGTCCATAAGTGGTTACCGCCGCCCATGGTGATCTGTAAGCCGGCAACCACACCTTTTCACCGTTACGAAAGAATTGCTTAACGCTAGAAATAGGTGTGGCTGTGGTACTTCCCTGGTCGAACTACCTTGGTTCTACCACCTACGAAAATATAATACCAACTCATCATGGATAGATTGATAGTATGATTTTAATTTTATTGAGCAATCATCTTAGTCCTCGTTAGTCCTTAGGCAACGCACCTGAGATCTTAGTAGTCCCTGTTCTATAACAATGTTCATGGGAGTCAGAGACCACATACCATCAGGAAGACTAACTTCAGGCTTGTAAAATGTCTTCTACTTCTACTTAAGTACATTAGGTATTATATAGTACAGTTGTGTAGCTCGCGAGTGAGTGATAGAAAAGATATATATCTTTCCTAAAGAGCTGATCACTCTTCTGCTCATACTTTTTTGAATTATATCTTTATATCCGAGCGGTATGGTTCAATATGAACGAATCGATTGAGGTGAATGAAATGAATTAAGATACGTGATATAGTTGCCAACATTAATTTTGAGGCATTCTTTCTATAGACGAGAAAACATATTTTTTTTCGTCCTTTTGTGCAAAAAACAGAATATTTTGATAAGAAAAAAATCGTACACATTGAAATAGTGTTTAAATTGAACTTTTTCACTAATAGAATAGTTAATTTAAACTTGCGCCGAAATACAAAAAACGACAAGATATAAACATTCCGCAATTATATCTTTAGATATATTTATATAGGACGTTATGACGCTTAGCAATAACTTATATCATCAATGAGCTATTGGTATAAAAGAGTGATATATATCTCGAGTTGAAATCATATATATCTCTCTTTTCATTCTAGTGATACATTTTGCGCACCTCTATTATATAGTAAGCAGTGAATATGCAAATGACATACTTATTTTATACTAGGTAATTCCCGAGGCTCCGCACGATTTGGTTACGTCTATCACGGTAATGAGTATATTATGTGTATCTCATAAATTATCTTTGTGCCAAAAATTAGATCTGAACAGTAGTTTTGGCGTGGAAAAGTTACAAACACATACATCCTCAAAAACTTTCGCATTTATAATATTAGTAAGAGTTACAAAACAACATATATGTTAAAAAATAGTCAACACATCACACACACATCAAATAGTCGACTATTTGATGCAAAGTTATCTTGTGTGTGTTGAGCGTAATTGCTGTAAACGATCCACACGCTAATACCTCGCAAATGTCACCAGTCGCCACAGCTCAAGGAAGATATAGTGAAATTGGGGATTTAATAAATTGGTCGCAGGATCGAATCAGGCTTATGTTACGTTCATATGGGAGGCGAATGAAATAAGCGTACGTTGGCGTACGATTTATGAGGCAACGGACTATTGTGCCGACACTGATTACCTTTTATGGAGATTTGGCGTCCTAACACGACGCGCCCTACATGTTCCGTTTACGTATACCAACGGGTTGTATGGACGTAAAACTTTTATGCTCCCACCGCGTTTTACAGCAGGCCTTTTATTATTTAGTGAAAGGAGCGACGGTGATGTCATAAATCTCCGTTCCTGCGTGAACTTTCGCCTCTTATCTCGGCAAAGAAATTATGGAACTTTCTGGCTTCTTCTAGACAAAGTGTTTGGCTTTTTGGATTCACGGGTCACTGAAAGCTTTTCAGGAATTAATGAGATTTTTCGTGACATCAGCAACTATGATGACGAAAGTCGTTGCTGGTTAATATTTATAAAATATGTAGTCTTATACACAGTGCAAAAGTATGAAAGGATCGTAAGAAAATCCGAAATTAGAGTAATTTTGCCTAAATTATATCTCAGTGAAAAATAGGCATAGTTAAATATAAAAAATATAACAAGTTAAAGCTTGAACTTTCTAGCTTTAGAATTTTTGCTTTGCAACAATTACCAAAAAAAGTGAATTTTATTTTGATCCTTTCTTTTTTTGCGTAGTGTATAATGATGTTTTTTGCGAAATTATATTGAGTTATATAATCTTACTTTTCGCTTCTTATCATGCATTCAAAGTTCGTCCTCATTATATTTCGTCTATAACTAATTACATTTAGTTGAAAAAAGCCGGCGAACGATAATAACTAAGTATTTATTTAATATTTATAGTTCAGTAATCTAACATTGCGATGCTGAAACAAATTCCAGTTTTTGGGATATCATAGTATTGTATTTATTTTGTATTTATTGCATATTGCGTTCGAACACACTATCTTTACTTGCCAAAGACATTTTGGCATTGTTTATTTGTGTCAACATTGTATGGTTTTTGTGTAGAATTTAATAAAAGTAGGTACGTACTATGAGCACCTAAAATATTTCGTTGAGATCGTAATCTTCACGAAATTCATTCGTTTTTGTTATGCTCATATCAGGGATCATATTTTCAAGGGGCATTTTATCGCTTAACGAAAAGCTCGCATGAAAAGTGCCAGTAAGCATTTGTTATGCAAGCGATCCAGATAGCATGTCGGGATTTGTATGTGCAATAACTTAGTCTAGTTCAATTACCTATTTATTTTCTTGACAATTTGCTTTTGAACGGTATTTTACTTAGGGTTCTATTTTTAAGTTATTGTAAAATACTGGCAAGAAAGATTACTGTTATTAACTTACTGCTGTCCTATTTTTAGCCGCAGATTTCCACTCAGAATAACAGAGAGCGACGAAATTCTTAAAAATAATCGTGTTTGGTTCTATTATGATAAATAATTATCAGTAATGCCTAAAAAAATATTGCATCTTATAAATATAGTTCTCGCATTCTTCTCGCAAAGGTAACAGTACATCAACCTCATTTAAAGCAACATATCTAATGGTATTCTGAAGTTATTCGATAAATATTACGAAGCGAACCGTGTAGCTGTATCCTTATAATTCATTAATCTTGTATTAAATAGGTTCTGTGTGGGCTTAGTGACAGGCTCTACATGTAATTAAATTATGGTTACCGTCGCTCCAACCGGACGCACCTCTTTAAATCAAATATGAGATTAGTGCCTTCATAAACTGTTCAGACCTTGAGCTGGATCGTAATTTGTTTAGTAATCTATTTGTCGATAGTTTAACGTATTAGTTTTCTGTTTGGAAACCTAATAGGATTAATGTTAGGCGTAGTGACTTTGTAAATAACGTGTAGGTAAAATACTGTTAATAAATTGATTCGTGTTTTTTTTTACAAAAATGAGACAGTAAAAGACCATGCGGTCCACCTGATGATAAGTGATTACTGCCGCCCATGGACGTCTGCAAGCAACTTCTTATAGAACCGGGGTTCTATCTGAAGTCGTTCAAAGATGCGTTGCTACTCTCGAGGAGTAAGACGGTTGCCTCATATACATATGTATAAGTGAGCAGGCAACCGGTATTTGTATATTTGTATGAATCAACGTAATAGCAAGAGTTAAAAAAAATGAAACATTTTTAACTGGACATTACTACTAATGAGCAGAATATAGCAGTAAAAGACCACTGCTTAAGTATATAATTTCGTATGCTGGGATTGCCAGAGCTAAGCATAAGTCTTGCGAATCGGGTCAGAATTCATTATTATTATGTTTCATTATAATTTATGTTTAAAAAATATTTACGCTTTTAATCATATGCGTGCGAAGTACCCAGCGCCATCACATACTTAAATTGTAGCCGACGCCCGACGGCAACACGGCCTCGGATCATACAATTAAACAGATAACATTAAATTAACGAACCCGACTCGTAAATATACTAACTTTATTATTATCTATAAAAGTCACGAATTAATTAATTGAATAATGATTAACAGCTCTTGTACGAGGCTGACCCGCGTCCCGCTATCAAACATGGGATAAGTAGCGCCGCGTAATTTGGTTGCTGTCGTGCAGCCGATAAAAAACGAGACTTATAGTCCCGCAATAAACTCGTTTAACTATGACAAATTAATCGGTTCACTATACGGGTGTACGGAATTCATATAAACGCAACATTTACCCTGCTTTGGCTGCCCGAGTAAGTCTGGAGCTATTTAAGGACGTTAGTATCTGTGCGGCGCCTTAAATCTTGACTTCTGGCTGTGACGGCGGCTAATGCACTCCACCTAGGCTCGAGGAGATAAGCTAACAAGCCTCTTTAGCCAAACAAGAGGCGGCCAAACAATAAAGGCGACTTAAGCGTCGTGAAATATGGCAAGGACGAGTCACGATAAGTCAGCGTGCTCGGTGGGGCCGCTTCTTTTCCCCTAATTAGCCATTCAATTCCCGTAATCTTGTTTACTCGTCGGGCGGCTCGCGCTGCCCAGGTGCGATAATGGCCGAGCTATTTGCATGCCGCCATATTGTTTCCCCATGTTCGGCTCACAGCCTCCGATCCGTCCGATGCGACCCCCCGTTGTTTTGGTCGGGCTTATTGGATCCGCTCGCGATTACTTTGTATTGATCCCGCCGTCCATTATCTACATTCGTTTATTTTGCTATCAGAGTAATGATACTGGTTGACGCCCGCAAATCCAATGAATCTTTCTATTGTGCTGTTAATTTGTAATTGCTCTTCGTTTGAAACTTCAATAGCAGTGTAATAGCGCACGAATTAATCGGCTATCACGATTTATGTAATACATGCCATTATGATCTACAAAAGAGCAATGACCTTTTATTACTTAAATCAATACTTGCCGAGGTATTGAAACCAAAACAGAGTATTATTAAGAGAAGTTCTTCAAATCCAATTTTGCGCATATACTAATAAAATCTTAACAGAAAGTGGCCTCGACCGGCGAGCTAATCGTAATCTCGAACACTAAATTGAAGGTGATCCTTGCAGCGGGGCGGTGTCGGCACATCTTCTATAAATACATTATGGAACACGCTTTATTACTCCGCCATCTTCATCCAATCCTATTAAGTGTCTGTTCGTTCGGAGCTTTTTGTTGCGATGGCGTTCAGTTTTAGGACGGCCATTTTTTAAAATAGTATTAGGGTTCGATAATGGCTTTAACAGGGCAGTGGAAGCGTCTATAACTCTGTATTATGTGGATTTGCCGAGCTGGTCCGATATGCTAAACCCCGGGTGAGGTCCGCTGACGTGGCGTCTGGCCCGGCATTGGCACGCGATAATTTAACGACAACTCTACGAAGATTTCTCGCCCGCGACGATATTGCGACGCCTCGTCTCTGCTTTCGATCTTGACTCAAGCGAGATCTCAGTATTGCATGTTATTTTAATATTAGAAAACCTTATTTACATCTCAAACCAAGCTTCGTTATATTCGTTTGTGATTCTTTGTATTCTCATTGCTGTATTCTCAAACTAAACATTCAAAAAACTTTAAAGTGACCGCAACATTTAAATTTTTTATAAATGTTTCAAATTCAAATTCAAAATGTTTTTATTCCTTTACAATGTTTAGTTTCTTAAAAGGAATTCTGAAAATACAAAATATGAAAATGTATTACGTTATATTTGGATCATAATAATATCCTTTTATGCACAAATTTAGAGGGAATTAACGTAATTAGATTCGTCAGTTGATATGGCATTATTGGTCTCGTATAATTAGGCGATAACACAATAGTGTTTGACAAACATAATACGTTTGCACAAACCGCATGTCATTTTAATTTGACCCCTCGAATCAAGATGGCGGAGCACCGTCATTCAGAACACTGTCGACCCGGCCGCGGATAATATTGCCAGGTGCACCATATGTACAGATAAAGTAAAACTAGTAACATCGTTAAAAACATTAAAACAAAAAACCCGACTGCTTTAAAACGAAATTTTATATTTAATTTAACTCTTATATGAGTTTTAGTCAAAATAGTGAAGTAAAAGTATTTTTATATTTTATTTTACAATTTATATAAGTACATATTTTAGATAGGTCTATTTACTAGCTTTCATTTGATACCTATATTGTCGTAATAGTAAAAAAAATCGTCCCTCCCCTCCCTCTTTTTCCTCTTAATGATATGTTATACCTAAGTCACAATCCGTCAAGTGGTTGGACAATGGTTATTCGTAATGGTGTAGAAATTAAAGTATGGTTGACTAACAACAGATACACATAGCGACATTCATTTGATAACATAAATACCCCATTTTTAGCGGTAAATTCGAATGCAAAGAACCGTTTTAATAATATTTATTTTTTAATATTCAAATTTGACGCTATATGTTAACGTATGAAATTTCGGATGTCCATCAAAATCAGTACATTTGGCTACACTATGCAGGGATTACCTGCAGGATCATGCATTTCGCTTAATTAGCGCATGTCAGTGAAACATTGTAATGTTATGCGTAGATATATTTCCCTTTCATTAACATCAACGTTCATGTTCATTATTTTACCTTTACTCCTTTACCTGGTCCATTCCTATTACAATATTTTCATAGGCCACAGATAGACAGTAATTTTATGATCAAATTATTTTAGGCGATAGATATGAAATACATAGTTGAACCTCATATACTTGTAATAGGCAATGTCTTAACCATTTAAGTATAATTTCGTATATGTCATGATATGCTGATGTCGTTGTGGACGAATCGAGTTCTTTTTTAATACATAAACCTAACGATAAAGGCATACAGGCTACCTGATGGAAAGTAGTCACCGTCGCCTATGTACATTTGCAACACCAGAGGAATCGCCAATGCATCGCCGACTTTGAAGGAGAGCTCTTTTGACACCTTTTTTGAAGAATCCCATGTCATAGCGCTCCGGGAATACCTCAAGCGGAAGTTCGTTACACGACTTGTACAACTGTGGCAAAAACGAGCGTGCAAGCCGAACTGTGGAGGACCGCCACGAGTCCAGTTGGTGTGGATGGAACTTCATCTTTCGGCGAGTGGTGCGGTGGAGGAAAGGTGACGTAGGCATCAGGTCAAAAAGTTCCGCGGAACACTTACCCTCACAGTTCGTTTTCCTACGACCATTTTAAATAAAAACCAACCAACAATGTAACGTAAATGTTTGACAGGGATGATACACAAAATTTATTTACGTTGAACAATTTGTAAGCGAATATGGAGAGTCGTAAATATGTTTTTGATAAGATACGGCGCATTTATGACGTGGTTTTTATGGACAATATTTAGCGCTGTGGTGTGATGAGTATCACTATTCATGTAATATTTTCTCACGAAACAACTCATTGTTTTCAATGCCTAAAAATATTAATGCAAAGATTCTTTAGATAGAGGATCAATGAGTATATTTTTACATCTTATCTGTTTATTTTACTACGAGTAGTTTGAACCTGGACCAGTACAAAGTTGGCAACAGACAATTTGTAAGAAGGGGAAGGAGAGGTGTATACAAGTTAAATAAATACATTCTATTTCTTTAACATAATTACGTTATTAGTTTTTGGAAATTCAACATTGTTTTAACCCTTAGATTTAACAAAAGTAAATATTAGCCGAGCTAGCGTAGCCAATCAAAGATGAACTTAGAAATTTATAATAATATCAGAATTGAGACTTTAAACTATAAATAATTTAGACTATAAACATCCTACGTAGCCCCAAGTGACAGTTTATTAGGTTATAAGTGTGTCGTCAAAGCGTTGGTTATGAGTATTTAATAGTTCTTTAAATCAAATTCTAAGAAAAGCTCACAATCTTTGTCAGCGGCACGTTTTACGTTTAGTTCAGAGACGTGATTTAAGAAACAATCAAGTTTAAGGATCTTATCATTATTATTTCAAGGACCTTATTCGATTGTGAATCCATTTAATCTTGTTCTGCTGTCAGAAATCTATTTTATCTGTCAGAAGACAATAATATTAATGTTATAACTGAATATAAGAATTCTAATATCATTTAGAATTTACTCACGGCTCATTCTTTGAATAATAGTTAGAATACTTGTTAGAACTCTTTAATTGAGATTTTAACGTATTTGAATATATTTGATCATAGAATAACTTCAGATAGAACCATTATTCTGTATAAAGTTGCTTACAGATGTCCATGGGCGTCAGTGACCACTTATCATGAAATGGATTGCTTGTTTGATTTGATACTTCAATTTAAAAAAATAATCACAATTATAAATTTGTATATACATATGTATGATAAAATTACATTTAACCAAACCTAAAACTACTAGTACTACTACTTCTAGTCTCTATGAGTTTGTGACGGAATCATAACATTTTTAAGTATTTACAATGTCCCAAATTGCAAGCATTCACAGCGATGAATCAACCATCTAGAATGTGGATCATAGTCATAAGTGATTTAGACGTCACGATATTTGTCAGCGACGATACTAAATCTCTGTATATTTTCGCAGCGCAACACAATGGTGTCTATTTTCGAATTAAGAGCGCGGGAGCCCGTCAATAGGACGGAGGACAGTAAATTGGCTAAATTGCTTCGCTGAGGTTCTGCAACTCCTTCGGGAAGACCGCTCGCTCGTGACAGCGCGTTGCGCGCTCGCGTGTATTCCCTCTCTTCTTATAATGTTTTGGACGTAACGATACTTTGCACTCAATTTATAAGATACCGTAAAGTCGTCCTACTTTGCTCCTGCAGAGGTAATTTTGCTCCAATCTCAAAAAAAGATTTATTATCCTCTGTGTCTAATTTCATTTTAAGTTACTTATAAATTTCAAACGGAATCGGTAGAAATAATATTATACTGGCAACACTGATTTCCTTTTTTTTGCTCCGCCATTTTATTAGTCTATTAGAGGATGATGTCTGAGATGAGACTTATGAGGGGTCTACTTTGATCCAATCACTAAAATGACTGAATTATAGTACAGATAAAATTTAGGAGCAAAGTTTCCCAAATTGATGGGTAACTTTGCTCCTTATATATTGTTTTAAATTATATTTTTAGCACTGTATTACTATAGACCAAGAATGAACCTTGCAATATATATTCAAATATGTATTTTAAACTGCAACGTCTCTACACAGTTTTACTAATAACAAATTTGGACCAAATTTTGACGCAAAGTAAGACCACTTTACGGTACTTTAGTCGTGAGTAATAAAAAAGACGTCGTTCAAGTTTAGTCGATTATAACGTATATGTAAATTTGAGTACTTAAAATAAATTGTAATAATATAATAACATACAAAAATATATTAAGTCTCCGTTTCATCCGTTTGTCGAGCAGTAAACGTTTTCCTGGCATATGAAAGGACTGAACTTCTACGCAAATTCACTTTATTATAAAATCTGCTCAAACTGAATACGCTTTTTAAAATAATTATTTCTTAACGAATTTGGTATGTTATTCGACTTAACTCTGTTTGTTATTTGGTTTTTATAATTCGTTACAAAAATGATATAAAACTGTTAAGCCACGTAACCTGTTCAGTATTTCTGACAGGTTGAAATACTGAAAGAAACAAAATGTTAAATTTAAAATTTGACGCTACAGACACTACTCACAAATACAGGCATTCAGAATTCGGATTTTAGCTATAATGTTTATATTAAAATTATTCATTCTGTGGTTTTCATGGGACCTTTTAAAAATGTAGGTAAAGCTTAGTGTATCAGGCTGACCTATCATCAAGTAATTGCGCTGGTTACGGAAATTCTATAAATCTTACTATATCATCTGTAACTGTCACCAGATAGAGAAGGTTTCAAGTGATCAATGGGACAATATCAATGACCAAAAATCATCCATAACATCAAATGCAAATCAAATCATGCAGCTAAAATATACGAGTATGGAGCGAAAAACATATTACACTTAGGATATGGTATCTGTCTTTCAGATGTAAAGGGACGACAACAAGGACATTGTGATATACCGCAAGTATTGCATACACGTTTTTACACTTTGTTCTTGCTATATTTATTGATATCCAGGTCACGGTACTACGAGGCCTATCGAGATAACAATGCCTCATTGTACTGCGAGACAAAGAGAGTAAGTAGATAGAGCTAAGTACAGGGTGTGGTAAGTTCTAACATTATTTTCAAATGAAAAAGATATCGTATAGTGCTTGGGGCTTTATTCGTTCCTCGTTAAAATATTTAACAGCGATTTCTGTTTTATAATATAGAAGCAGAAAATAAGCATGCCGTCCACCTGTTGATAAGTAGACACTACTGCCCATCAAAATCTGTGATCTTAATTAGAATTAAGACTTACATTGGTCTGACACAAATTCGTTGCAACGCCAGAGATCTAAGTAGGAATCCTTTTTTTATAAGGATGAAGTAGCAAACGAGCATGCAGTCCCCTTATGACAAGTGGTTACTGCCGCTCATGGACATTTGTAAGCAACTTAATTGTAAGCATATGAATTGCCACTCTCGAGGACTAAGATCGTCGCCGCATTTAAGTGAGCCCGCAACCACACCTTACCACGGAAACGTTAGAACTACTTCACGTTAAAAATAGGTGTGGTGCTGTAGAACTATATTGGTTCTACTATCTGGAAACCATCCCATTACTCAAACCAGAAAACAACTGCACTACCTCCTGAGGCAAATTGTAAGGTCCTAGAAATAGGTGTGGTGGTGGTGCGTTGAGAGGCAAATTACGAAGAAGTTCTAGATCTAGATCATTTTTAACATTTACTAGCAAATAGCTATTTTCATACCTGCAGTTATCTACGCTATTTCACCAATTCACTGTACCTACAATGTGGTGTCTTGTATCTATCAAGCTGATGGATACAAACAGGCCCGAAACCAATCAATCAGTTCGACGGAGCGTCGCGCGATAATTGAACTCTTCCCTCGGAGCACAGCGTTTCAATAGATAATTACAATCGCAAACCAAAAATTACACGCCGCGTTTCACCGTAAGACCCTATTACGTTTCACTAAATTGGGACGGTCGCATTCGATCGGCGATCTTTGCCGGACGGCGGATTAACTCGCCGACTCGCACAATGAGGGTCTCGAGAGTGGGGAGTGGATGTATTAATAATGGTCGTACTTCGTGTACTGAATAGCACTTACACGCTCGGCTGGGAGCTGAATGTGTAACTATCGCGTCCGGCAAATCGAATCGCCGCGGCCGGACGCTGTACGCGCCGATTTATCGTTCCAACGACTACGGTCACGACAATTCCGCTGCGGCACAATGAAGGATAACAGTTACAGCGTTGAATTCTAGATCGATGCATAACTGTAATAGTATAAACCTTTGACTGTAATGTGATTGAATTGGGTTATTATTTGGTTATTTGCACTAACCAAAAGCCATAACCCAAACCTCAAGAACTGCAAAATATATTTTATTTAATTGTGCCTTTTGACTTCCATATGATTCGATTGCACATTTTTGATACACCATTTTTTTTAATTCTTTACTTTGAGCCTCCTAGAGAGCGCTGTAGTCAATTGAACGTAACGTAATGCAATCTATAACCAGCGGAAAATGAAGAGGCGTCCAACGACACCTTATTTGTCTAATTATGATAACTAGTTTTGAAGTTATTCGGGAACAGATTAACATCCATACCCACATACATACATACAGGTCCAAATCATAACTCTTCTTTTGCTTCGCCGTAGTCGGGTAAAAAGGAAACAAATATAAATAAAATTAAACATTGCTCTGTACCTTAAAACACAAAACCAAACATCAGTTGAAAATATATTTGTTAGAATGCAGTCGACGCTCATTACACGTTGTTGAATAATATAATCCAATACAAATGTGTATATTGAAACAAACAGAGCGAAGGAGTAACAGGGATTACCTGGTAACGACAGGTTTTACCGGGAAATTCTAGACAAAAGACGAGTTAACTAAATAGACTTCTAATGCACCTCACATTTATTATAAAAAGGTAACTTCACTATTAGACTTTAGATACGAATCTGCGATTACATATGTAGCATATTTCATTAAATGCACTTTCCATTCGTCTCATAAATATTTCTATTCAGTTTTTCTCTAATACTTAATAGCAAACGAGCATATAGTTCAACTAGTGGTGGCGACATCTGTAAACAACCTCAGAAAAGATAAAAATCGATAGACCACCCAAAATCGGCAACAGATGCATTACTACCACTAAGGACTAAGTTGAAATACTTTAATACTTTAGGTAAGTAGTTCCTTTACGGTAGAACACGGTAGCGTTGAACACTGTTGCGAATAGACAGAAATAGGTGAGACGGTAGTGGCTTCGGAGTGGAACTACATAGCGTGATAAAAAGCTTTATGAAACTATATGTTAAAATTGTTGGTTTATGTCGGAGTATTCAAAAATAAAATAACAGATAAAATTATAAACGCTTTAAACGCTTTCTACACTCACAGCCCCACATTAGGATTTTCTCCTGTGTCGTGGGTGTCATAGACACACAAAGATGAATACACAAACACCCAGACCCAGAACAGAAATCGAAACTCATCATTCATGTTTGTCTGGCCGGGATCGAATCCGGACCCCACTGCGTGTCAGACTGGTATGGTGACCGCTCCGTCACGCGGGCCGTCTATTACAAGAAATATTTAAAAAATCTGTCCGTAAAAATACCACATAACTTTCTCACTGATCGTCTGAAATTTCCTAATGTTTGTTTGTGTAAATGCAAGTTTGTCTAATTAAATTACAAGTTACTCTTCTATACTAATAAAATAATTACGTATTAGGAGTTCATTAGGATTCTTTGTCAATGTACTAGACAGACGGACGGCGCTGTCGTATGCAAATCACCGCACTTTGTGGAGCGCGCCCGATAATGACGCGCCGATTATCCTGCCTCGGCGCAACTATTTGTTTGTATACCAAGCATAGCGTTGAGCTATTACACTTTGAAACATAAATAAACAATAAACTAAACTGAGAATTAAGTGCTACTAATATTCGTCACCTCGACATTTAAACAAATAAAAGTAACGATATATAAATAAATAACGATAGGTCACAACTATTTTCCGTATTTATATGCGTAAAATAAATGAATGATCACCTTTTTAATGGCGTAAGGAAAGTTTTTCAGATACTGATACAGATAGTAGATAGTAGATCAGATCATCATCGTAGATTTTTTTTTAAATAAATACACAAAATAGTTTAGGAAATGAATAGTCACTGGGAAAACAAAAATACTAAAGCGCCAAAAGGTCGTTAAGCAACAAAATTCTTTAAATCAGAGTGATTTAATTGTTATTATTTTCGTAGATAGGTTTTCTGTCGCTTAGTATTTTTCTATTCACAGGACAACATAAACTTCTTTATCGTTAACCTCATAATTTGAAAATTTCATTTATATTTCAAATGTTTTAGGCAATTGAAATATAAATGAAATTTTCCCTTAACGCAACGCTACTAATGGCTTTAGCTTCCTTTCCTTTTCCGATGATACTTGCGGAATTTAAATATATGAACATGCCTTAATTTTATTCAGCGTCATTGGATTTCTGGTAAAGGTGGGAAGTTGATGCAAAACGCGAAGTTGTATTGAAAGTCAATTTTCGAAGTTGTCCGCTAGCGGACGCGGGGCGCATCCCGAGAGCCCGCACGCGCCCTTTTGCATACTCGACGAGTACACAGTCGCCGTATAAATAAATGGTGCGAATATTATTACGAAATGACTTTTTATAATATAGAATTAGTAATCACTAGGTGGTAGAACCAGTGTAGTTCGACCGGGGACATACTACCGCTACACCTATTTCTAGTGTGTGCAGTTCATGCGTTTCCCTGGAAGGATTTGGTTGCCGGCTCACTTATAAATATATGAAGCGACCATTTTAGTCCTCGGGAGTAGCAACTTATCTATGATCCACTTAGAATAGAACCACTGTTCTATATGAATTCTTTAGTTGCAGTTAGGCCTGATGTTGAACACAGATGCGTTGCTAATCCTAAAGAGCTCTATGAGTGTATTTCTCTTATGATTAGTTCTTCAAACTAGAACACATAACACTACTTCACTAATTTTATAATAGCATTAAGTAACTTTTATTTATTTAATTATATTCTTTAGTTTACTCTTATTTCATAATTTATCTTCAATTTGTTATAATTCATTCATTTTATTTCTAGAACTGTTTTTCATATGTGTCTTATTTCTCCTTGTCTTGTATGTGCCTTATTTTCTATAAATTATTTCTACATGTTTATGTAGAAATAAACTATCGAATAAAACAAATTATTAATTAAATTATAATTCTCCTATTTGTACACAAAATTATTATATGCTACCTATTCTTCTTTTTAAGCACTGTAACTCCGCATCGTAAGGTAGTCTGGAAGAAAGCACTGATTACCGATAAGACCGCCTATTGTGTTGTTTTTAACCGACTTTAAAAAGGAAGAGGACTTTGGTACTGAGTAAACCAACATTTATTTAAATTATATTTTATTTTTTCGTAGCATATACATAGCATTGTATTTTTTGTTACAAAATAAAATTATATTTCTCATTGTTGTTTTTATTTTCTTGGGTACAATAAAGTGTGTTTTTTTTAGTTTTACTTGTCATATGCAATGAAATTATGTAAACTATATCGGCAGGAATATTTGAGTTTAGTAACGTATATTGCGGTCTTACGATGCCACATAAAGCCGATCTATATAATAACTATCCCCACAAATAAATAAAGACAAAGTATAAATACGTACCTTCTGAAATAAGTAATTGAAACATACGTTCAATAATTCGGAAAGCGGTTTACAGAATACACATGTCTACCAAGTTTCAACTCTATAGTCTTAATAGTTTTCGGATAATGTGGCTGTGACATACGGACAGACGGACAGATGGACAGACGGACAGACGGAGGGACAGACAGACATGACGAATCTATAAGGGTTCCGATTTTTGCTACGGAACCCTAAAAAACACGACGCAGTCGGTTAAGAAAAAATAACATACGCTACTAAAAAAATAAAATAGTGACGCATCGCAGAATATCAGAAAAATGTGACGCATTACAGAAAAATGTAACGGCACATTCTTTAACAAGTCGATAAACAGTTTCACTTCAAAAAATGAATCAGTCCAGTATAAGTAAATATGGAACAAAGTCAAAATTCGTTTAGAAAGTGTTTGCTGTCTAGATTAACTTTTCACGGACTTATTGTAAGCTCTAAATGTAATATTTTATTAGTGTTGCAGAAATCAGACACGTTGTATCAGGTGTATCTACATGTATGTCAGAATAAAAAAAAATGAAAATGTTTTTTGGGGTGGTTAGATTTTCGCGAGAAGATTCCCGCGACACTAAGAAAACAAAAATCGACCGGTAAACGAGGCGTGTATAGCGTTTTAAAACCCAAATTTGGAACGCGATGGTAATATTAGGCTTTCAAAAGTTTATACACTCGAAATGGTTATCTATTGAAGCCTCCACTATTATTAGACAGCGTCTAATCTATAACTATATCGCATATAGCTATCGTAACCTTTAAAGCATTTTCAGTAACCCTTAACCTTTTAGGTGTTCAAGTCTATTCTAATGGAGATGTCTGTCTGGACATATTTCTACGCATAAGATATTTTGATAGATTGTCAGAGAATTTTGTTTGGGCATTGAGGGTTTCAACAAGTTTAGATTAAAGTAAATACCAAGAATAGTCACTATCTTATCTTACTAATATTATAAAGTCAGTGGGAATGTATATGTATTTCCTACTTTATCATATAAGAACTGCTGGTCGGACTTCGCAGAGTTTTGGCATACACATAGTTTATAACCTGGAAATGAAACGAAATGTCTTTATTTTTTTTTTTTGCATAGGCCTACGGGGGCACTTACAATATTTTTTTCTTACACTACCACCGGATCGGAACACGACCACAACTGAGAAGATCCGGCAAGAAACTCAGCGGGTTTGTCTTTTTTGTTTATATAATATCTTTTTTCTTTCTTTTTTATAATAATTTATTTTTTAAATTGCAATAAAAATAGCAATAATGAATTAAACACACATGATACTTATTACCATAGTAATTCAGACCGAAGCGAGCGGAGCCGCGGACATAACCTAGTATTATACATACATTTAAAAAACTATATTTAAACAACGCTAGTACCTACCGGTACTGCTTAGTGGATTTCATAAATGTAAATATAAAATATTAGTCAGTTGAAGTCCTTTTTTTTCGAGGGGAAAACCTTTAAGAGGTAACAGAAGCCGGGTTATGGCCATCCTCATCGCTGTGTGTAGGACTCCGGGATCTCCAACGGAACGCAATTGGAGCCCTCCAAGCGCGATGCTCTGTTTAGCTCTTTCCCAGTGAGCATCAGCGCTCACCGTGCTTTCAGATATTTACGACGGCATATGACCACACACTTATTTATTTATTTATTTATTTTATTGATAATTAGAACGGTACAATACCACGTATACCAATTAACACAATAATATCAAGTCACATTTTTTTGAAATTGTCAAATAACATAATTATAATAAGATAATGAGATGTCACTGTTGCCGCCCGCAACCCCGAAAGCCCCCTTTTATTCGCCTCTTACGACAGGTAGGGGATACCGTAGTCCTATTCTGGTCCCGGTACTACAGGAACGAGAATGTGACGACCTGTGACGTGGCGGAGCGCTCCCAATAATGGGTTGACACGCAATGTTACAGGTTTAATCCAAGGCTAGACAGGTACCTGTAAGATTAATTTACATGTCTGTCTGGGTGTATGTGTCTGAGTGTTTCCGTTGCATCTACCAAACCTAGTGTGGGGTTACTCATAGCCCCATAAAGTAAAAAAGAGTTTAGAAATCTAAAAATTTAAAACGCAAATACGTACCAATATACTCGTTTATTACTGTAACAAATTATTTGTAAACATAGTAATATTGCGAGAGCAGAGCCACTATTTGCCAATTTCTGTATCATATTCAACGGTAATTAATACCAATTCATGTATGTAACCAAATTCGAATTCTGAATAGTGTTTGGGCACATCAAAGACGAACAGTTACTGCGCAGCATTGAATGTTGATGGCATTAGATTAGGTTTGATCAATACCATGCATTTGAATGCGTCAATGTGTGTTCCGATAGCGTGAGCTCATGTATGTAATTATAGTAATATGGTATGTTTGTGATCGTGTATTAACATGCAATATACTGTTTTAACTAAGTATTGAGTATATTGAAATGTGGTTGTATTTGTGTAACTACTTTCATTGTATTTTAATAGATATTTCTGAATATACGCCACCACCCTACATTAGCTTATCTAAGCCTTTAGCTGCTGTGTTCGTTCCAGGTAGACTCAGTTACCTGGAAGGACGAAGACAGCAGCTAGTTTTTGTAATCTGAACTAGAGATGCGGAAAAATAATCGATTTTTTTTTAGAATAATCGATTTTTGTTAATCGATTCGTTGACCGTAAATAATCGTTTTTTTTTATTTATACTTTCGATTTTTTGCGTAGCTTTTACTTACTAAAAAGATTATAGGTATATTTCGTAGTTTGATATCTTAACAGCATCTCTTTATTATTCTTTATTATCTCTTTATTTATTAATAGAATTACTTGCAACGCCATCTAGTGCCTATTATGTGCGGTGTTTTGCATGTGTTTGCAAAAATGTGAACTAAATGAACAAAAAGTATTTAGGGGCTAATTTTATAATAAAACTAATAAAAAATCGATTTTAATAAACCGATTATTCTTTTGGAAAATCATCGATTTTTGGAATATCGATTATTTCAATCAAAATATAAAATTGATTAATTAAAAATCGATTTTTGCCCAGCCAAGTCACGTCCCTAGTCTGAACCTATTTGGCTAAGGGAGATCTCTCGTCAGGCACGTTGATCGAGCCTGTGGAGCGGCCGAGCTCCGGTAGTTTCTACTAAGAGCGTGTATATATTTAGGATGTTAGATGGCTTCTAAGGCATGATTTAGAACACTAGTGCCATCACCTCTGGATGAGTAGCTTGAATTCGCCACATTCATGATAATATAGTGTAGTTCGCATTTTTGGTGAAATAGGCATGGACTGTAGAATCCACTAAATATTTGTTGTCCTGTCCTCATAACCCACATACGGAATACTCAATACACCACATTATACTCAATTAATCCAGGTGATATTATATTATTTCGTGTCGTAGTACTTACGTAGTACTCATTAGAAATAAACATACTACCCGTTTACATATTTTTATATAAATAATGAACTTAATAAAAAATACAAGTAATTTATGTATAACCACTTATTATTAAATTGAGCATCCGTTATCGAAGTATTTTTATATAAAAATATTTAACTTTCTCCTTCATGAATCTTTTAAAATATTTGAAAGAATTTCTGCTCTGCTTCGCCGTGTTTCTAAAAAGATATCAAAGGAAGCAACAATGGTGAACGTAATAACATTTTATTCATATACAGTACACAAATTTCAACGGCATGGCGGTGTACAGTGGTATCACAGAAGCAATGATGCCTGCTGTCTTCCATTTTATTGAGTCTGGAAAGTGCAGTTTTCATACAACTGTTATGGTCACGCGAGGCCGATACCGAGGCCGTCAATTTAGTTTTGTTCTTACGTGCTTGTTATGTCCTAGGAATTGCTAGTTGTTATAGAGACCAGCGGTGTATAAGTTGATAGTGCTTGTTTAAGAAGCAAATGGTTGGAAACATAGCAATGTTCTTGTTACAAGCGATTTGAGTTGTTTTGAACGCTACGGGTCTTGCAACAACCGACGGATGTTTACTTTACGCGAACAGAAAAAGCTTTATATTAAGTATTCTAGTAACAATTTTAAAACATTAAAAACAAAAAAAACCCGACTGCGGAAAACGAAAGTTTTGTTCATAATAATTATTTAATATAACGCTTATATGTGTTTTTTTTTAAATAGTGAAGTAAAAGTATTACAAATATTACAATATATATATATATTTAGTTTGGTTTATTTACTAGCTTGCATTTGATATCCATATTATCGTAATATTAAAAAAGTTCGTCCCCTGCATTTTTCCTCTCTTTCCAGGCGTCATCTTTAAAAATAATATAGCCTATGTCACTATGCAAACTGAGAGGATTCTAATGATATGTCATACGTCACAGTCCGTCCAGCCGTTTGGGATGTAGCGCGTACCAATGAAATGGACATACAAACAAACATACATACATACTCTCGAAAAACATTACACTTCTTCTGGAGCAGTCGGGTAATAAGACAACGTATCTTTATAATAAAAAGATTTAAAAAAGGGGAAAGACGAGATACTTATTGAGAATATTTTTAGAATAAGTATATTTGTTATAGAAATAATTATCAACAATTTACAAAAAAGGGAAAAATTCTACCAAAACTACGTTTGTTACCCCGAGCAAAACATTGTACAAGTACTTGTTTTTCACTTTTCAGTAAATAGTTATTTTGCAGTATGGTACGTTTTGCTTTTAACATATTTTAATTAAATATTTTGTAGTGTAACTTATATTCAGCTTGACCCGATTACGGTATGAGCTTTCATATACGAGGGAGGTCAATGAAAATGGTTATTGGAAGTTTATAGAGAGCAAGAACGGAAGAAAGGAGAAATATATGCGAATATGAGTGAGAAGATTGTAAGAGTACCTACGTAAAGTGGCTATTTTTGGTAAATACCATAAAGAAAATTTCAAATTCAGTTATTCCGAACCGGAATTGTTTAATTTAAAGGGAAGCTGTTAAAAACACAAATAATGCAAGTGTTTACTATTTATATACCTTTCTTGTACATGTAGTTCGAGTTTTACAGATTACATACGATTGTACAAGTATTTTTGCAATAAATCTCGCAACATCGATATTATTTTGTTTTGATCTAGAAATAAGAGGCTAGTACCAAATTACGCCTGGTATAGATTTAACTTATAAATTTCGAAACTTTGTACCAATTATCATGTTATGTATACTAAGGATTTACGAACAATAATTAACTAATTGTATTGTCATCGGCCTTGGACCGCAAGCGAAGCCGTGAGCATTAGCTTGTTAACTATATTTAAAAGTTTTGAAAAACAATGAAAAACTGTCTGAGTTTTTATTTTGTCGCAAACAACTTTATCGCGGGATCCATTTTACGTTCAAACCTTGCATGGTGTATGAACTCGATGCTCGTTCATAGCGTGAACGTTGAATAAAAAAATAAACAAACCGGCCAAGTGCGAATCGGACTCGCAGGCGAAGGGTTCAGTAGAATTATCATTCACAAATCTTGAAGAGAAAATATAGCTCTGATATAAAAATAGTAAGTAAAGTTTAAAAGTTTTCCAACTACCAACATACGTTGTTTTTCATAGTGTTTGTATAAATTACAAAGTTATGTTTATCGGTTTTTGAAAAAGTGGTATATCTCAAAAACTCTTAACCGTATCTTGTTCGAACCAATTTTCGTTGAAAGTTTTCTTTGACATCTACAACATATGTATTATCGAGATATTTCACTCTCTTAGTTTCAAAGTTTGTGGGGGGGGGGGACAGACATTTTACCCTTTTTGACAGAGCCTATCTCTCAAACAATCGACTTTGAGAAAAAAATACTTTTAGAAAGTCAATGTCAGATTTGAAGACGTTTCTATAGACACCCGTCACGTGTAGGTAAGATCAATTTTTTTTGAGTTCCATGTATGTGGAGCCGCCCCTAAATTTTATATATTTTTCATTTTTTACATAATTACAGAATACACTTACCTACCAAGTTTCAACTCTGTGCTCTTAATAGTTTCCAAATAAAGTGGCTGTGATATACGGACAGACGGACGGACAGACAGACATGAAGAATCTAGAAGGGTTCCGATTTTTGCCATTTGGCTGCGGAACCCTAAAACACGTCTGCCTTCACTTGGTTGCACATTCGACAGACTTGTATGCAGAATCGCAGACGTATAACGCGAAAAGAAAATATCGAACCTGGAATGTTATTTCCTTTGCAAAATGAGCTTAGTACGATGTATCAAGTTATAACATCAAAATGCTGTGCAAAAAATCTCTGATACCTAAAACTAGTCGTGAGAAATTATGAAAATTGAGTAACGCGTTGAATAATACATTAAGCAAGAGTGATACTCTCTTTTTACAAACATAAAGGGTGTTTTTAATGAGTAGTTGTTTTAAATTTTATCTGAGTTATTAGTATTGTTGGTTTTAAAGCTGAAAGAGGTATTGCATACTTGTTGTCGATTCATTTCTGCAAAAACCTTCGATTGCATTGGTTTTACAATGAAAGTACTAATTAGATGATAATGATGGTTTATTCTATCGGATTATAATTTTGTGGCTATTAAAGAATGGATAGATGGACATGTACATTTTTGGTAGTGTTTGTATGTACCTAATATATAAATATAATATTAAACTTATCGACACATATTTAGCCCTAGAACAGAAATATAAAATCATTTAAATATTTGCGTGATCGGAGATCGAACCCGGTACCCGTGTCAGACCGTATGGTGACCATTCGCCTCGCAGGTTATAATAAAAAAATAGGTTTTCTTTTTAATAGAAGAAAAAGATATAAGCCCGGAGCTTACGTCGCCCACGTGTTGATATTCCTACTATTTCTTTTATCCATAACTTACAAATAGCACAAACAATTTCTTAGAACAAATATGAAAGCTCCAAATACGTATGTTTTCTTTATGTTACATTTCAAATTAGAATACAAAAGAACTATTATTCTGTAACAAAGCTATAATACGAGGAGGTGTAGTGATGACAGCGCCTCAATAAAAATTATATAGTACATAACTAATTATTGTACCTACTTTTACAATATGTATGTTTTGGATAGGAAATGGCCCAGAAATTAATTATTTTAACACATACATTTTATACATTTAATTTAAAATTATTTGTGTCATATTCAGACATCACAAGCATTTTTACTTTATCATCAATTAATTAGATAAAGTCGCACTTCCCTGCAAGAAGCTTAAATACAGTCAGTCTTATCCAAAAAGAAAAGAGTTGATGGACCATGTTTCTACGCACTGGCCAAATGTGTATCGGTAGACTTCAATCACCTTTTTGATTTGACCTTTTATTCATGTACGTTTCTTCTCGACATCTATTTCAAGATTTAAATCATATCATAATAAAATTGTTTTAAACACGATTAAAATGAGAATAATCAGAGGCTCGCCTTCAAGTCCCGTTATTCCGTCCATCCGTCTGTCCGAACGTGATCGGCCAAAATTTACCATTTGGCTACAACTGTTTGAACACTTTCATATTTTTTATAAATAATTTCATATCCTCGAAGCCTGTTATGTGTATTTGTAAAGAGGTCAACACTTTTAAGGTTTAACGGAAGCAAGGTCCTAAGGGCAGGTGGTGGCGCGTGCGCTTCCGTCGCTTCCGTGGACAGGTGGCGGCCGGACGTGGATCGATTATCGTTATTCGATTAACATTGGACTGACCGGAACCTATGTAAATGTATCGTAATATTTAAAGCGAAATGTTGCGTACACCGTAACGGTTTTGTGCGTAAATGCTAATAGGAATGTTTAACATTGAAACATGTTTACTTCGGAGCGATTGCGGAAGATGATATTGTTTTTAATTAGACTTTTTTAATGAGCTGGGATGGTATGTAATTCAAATCCCTCGAATGGCAGGTCCTAAACGTCTGATTTTTTGAAATGATTAATAAAAAAAATATAATTAGTGTTACCCAATTTATCTACTGCCTGAGTTCTGAAAAAAATATTTTCAGTTTTGTGAAGCCTATCAATCCACACTAGGTTAGCATAGTAGACTAGTAGTTGAGTTTTTTTTGTTCATAATAATAATAGTATATTTAATTTTACGCTTTATTTATTATGAGTTTTCGACGAAATAGTCAAGTGAAAATATTAAAATATATATATTTTTATATATATTATAATATTTTCACTTTATTTCCGGGTAAAAGCTCGAACTCGGAGCTCGAACCGTTTAATCAAGTGGCCTCGGATGGGACGGCGGTACGTGTGGTGGCGTGCCGTTGTAAATACCTGAAAGAATGGTGAGCGCTTATGCTCACCGGGAAAGAACCCAAATGGGGCATTGCGCTTGGACGACTCCGGTTGCGTTCCGTTGGAGATCCCGGAGTCCTCCACACAGCGCTGTGGACGCCCAACTGGTGCTTTTTTAGTGCAGTAAAAATCCAACATAACCTTTTGACGGTTATGTGGGGGTAGTACCGTTTGAAGGTTTCTCCCTCAAAAACAAAAAAAGGAGAAACTTCTAGGTAAGTAGGCAAGCAAGTAAATAAAAATCCTTATATTGTATAAAATTTCGAGCTCAGGTAGGCCTTGGTCTAGATTAACACGTAGGATACTTTTATGTCGGTAAAAGGTCCTTGCAGAATGATTTACGGTGTACGTTTATTTGGATGTTTATGCGCTTCTACGCTGAATGTCTAGACATATTTAAGCAAACTTCACCAACAATAACAATGCGATACGTCTTACAGGAAATTTTATGAAGGGATATATATCTTTGGGAAACGAAACTTTAAAATATGAATTATACCAAACATAAAATTAAGTCTAACAATTTATATCATACCTAAAATAGCTGCGTCTCCCTTTTCAAGATCACTACGCAGTTTACATATTATTACGATTGTATGCATTGCCCATAATCAACGCAAACGTAGCTGCGAACCGAAGAAGATTAAAATAGTTTGTATATTTTAAATAAATTGTATATTTTTTGTTATTTAAAAGTACGTCCTAAGTTCAATTTAGTTAATAAACACTGGAAGAGCGGAACACCCTAACACAGGCATTTGGTGTTTAAAAGGAGGCTCCAGATCACTTATAATTGTAACTTAAGGCTGTAACGAAAATAAAGATTATTATTATTATTAAATTGACTTGAATATATCATTCTGAAACTGGTAGTAACAGGATGATTATAATGTCGATGGTGCTCAAGGTGATTTGATGTAGGAGGTGAAATGCAGTAGGTATTTTTTGAGCTGCAAAGTAAACGTAAAAGATAAGTTTAAAGTTTGACGACATGTGGCGGAGGGGCCACCAAACCGCTCTGTCATGTACCTAGTGGGTTCCGGGTTCCATCGAAGGCCAGGCAGACATCTGAATGATGAATTTAGATATCTGTTCTGGGTCTGTGTGTTTGTGTATTTATCTTTATGTGTGTCCATGGCACAAACGAGACAATATGAAATCCTGGTGTGGGGCTATGAGTGTAGAAAGAGTTTTAAGTAAAGATAAATATGAACTAATTCAAGTAAACACGAAGGAAGCGGATAATTCTAATATGCAACTCATTGCATTGTATGCGATTTGCCCTTTGTATATGATGGGTAGAACAAAATTCATGAATGTAAGAAGATTTTTACAACGTGATGCGGTGCCGACAAGATAACGAGCGGCTTTTGAAAGCATAATTCACTTTCCTACCATACTACACATTTTATAGTACGGCTTCTTATGTACTCAGAATATCAGGCTAGAGAATCAAAACCACGTCCTACGAATACAGGCCTCATAAGGCGCAGAATTTTGCGTAGTTAAACGTCCAGACATAAAAACAAAAGGAAAGACAGAAAGTACTTCAAGTGTACAATAAATAAAATTTCTTCAACGTAACAAGGATTACTCGTATACGGCTCGGCTCGTATACGGCTTTATCAATAGCAAAAGAAATAAAAATGAAGAGGAGACGCGTAAGTACATCTCAGAGAATACTGTCATTACTCACAGAAGAGCGAACAAGAACAAAATTTCCGCCGGCCGCCGCCGCTGCAACGAGTCCGTATGTGTATTGTTGCAATTTCAAAAATTCCCATTATCGTGGAGCGCGAAAGGAGGAGATAAAAGTAGCGAGCGGACAATACTAAGGATCTAGTATGGGGAGAACGTTAAGTGTTCGCGTAGGCTATACTTTTTTGTGATATAGAAGTGGCATTTGCAAGGTAGAACAAGTTTGATTCGACCGTAAAGGTACACACCTATTTCTAGCGTGAAGCAATTACTACTTTTCGGTGCAAGGGTGTGGTTCGAATCTGGTAGCAACGCATCTGATTGACCACATATAGAACCCCTGTTCTATATGGAGTAGCTTATAGATGTCCATGGGTGTCATTAACCACTTACTGGATTACATGCTGGTTTACTTCTTAAATATTATGAAGAAAAAAGGAGGACACGAGCTTTTCATACACATATGTAAGAAATCCCTGCCGCCCATGAAAATCTTTAATTAACTCGTAAATTGGATTTGTATCATACCTGTCAGATACAGTTAAGTTACTTCACTGAAGTTTGTAGTTCAAATATCTTGTATAAATGTCTTTCATAACGCATATACGCGACATAGAATTAAGGAGCTCATAATAAGGCAGAAATATTGTGTGGCAGTAGAGCTTTCGGACTCGAATCGTGTAAGGTATACTTCAGCAAGAATATATGAATGCAAATATGTATCTTGATTATAATTATTAATTTGACCTCGATAAATAATTATAATTTAAAAAAAGAATTTTGAAAATCGTTCCAGAAATGGCGGAGAATTCGGTGAACATACAGTCGAAGATAGAACCATCTCCTTTTCGAAGTCGGTTAACAATCAGGCTTTTTTAAAATTATTTTGTCCTTTAATTGTCCACATTTGATATCTTTTGTAATTTTTTTAAAACCACTAACTTGAAATGACTTGAATTGGATACATTTGAACTCATGAACCATGTCTTTGAGATAATGTAGCGTGCAAATGTTGTTAGAAATTTATCTGTAAAATATTGCGAACTTCTTTTAAGATGGATATACCTAATATAGATTTTTTAAACTAATCCTATATTTTGTTCTTTCAAAGCACGATCGGATTTCATTAACTTATTCAAGAATAGGTACTGTTTGATTATATATAGATGCTCATATCATACTATGATATGAGCATACTAATATCATTATATACTAGTAGAATATGGTGCGTGTGAAATCATTTTGTCCTATTGTTTTTTTCTACTATTTACTTTGTATGTTATACATATATTGTTTTACTAGAGTTATACAGAGACCGAGATCCAGTTATAACGTCTCTTAGCAACTTCCCTACCCTTGGACATCAAACTGTATACACTGTGTATACGTCCACTTCCATGTAGCCTGTCGTATTAAAATATCATGTTTTGATACCAGAAAGTCTCCGGACGGTCTCCGCCATCATATTATTTTGATGGCAAGTTATTTATAGTTTGTATCTTTTCGTGTGTTGCGAAGGTTGTTGTCTTGACGGCTCTGGATTATATTAGATTTTTATTTCAGCTAGGATTATGTGCTAATGTCGATAAAGGTATTGGATAAATATGTATGTTTTAAATATCTATGCAATGCCCTTATAAAAATAATTATATTTTAGGTAAAATATTATTTTTTCCATACCAAAGTTTAGTTTGATTAAATTCTAATTGGCCATAAATTACCCATTTCACATAACCGAAAATTAAGTTTTAAAATAGCACAAGTACCGAGTACAACAACACTGCCCCGGGCAAAACGCTAATAATAAATAAATTATGTTTAATAAATACAAAACTATTCATGAAAACATAAAAAGTCTGAATGAATAGCTACAAAGAGTACTCAATACAAAAGCTACAATGTACCTGTGTGTACTTACAGGTCTGTTATGATAATGCCGTACCAATTAAGGGACTTATGCGCAAAAGAGAGAAGGCAAAAACATTTATGAAGGTAGCTAATTATAGCTATATCATGGTAGCTGTGGGCAGCAGTCTGTGGCGGGCGTCTCCGAGCAACGTTACGCGTCGCTGGGCCACTATAGCCCGCAATATCGTTGGATAAAGCACAGTAGTATTTGTATCTCACCGAGATATTACAAAAGGATTGTCGATTTCAATTTATAAGAGAGCGGGGATAGTATTTATTGGCAGTTGTACGGATATACCCTCGACTGTCGACGCGAAATTAGAACTTGGGTCTGTGGAGCTTTAAGGATTTGTAGAGTACATTTTGTCTACAATAGTTGATACTTACTTTTACAGTCTACATACTATGATAATACCCACTCAAACTGTAGGTATTTCGCTTATACTTTCGGAATGAGTATCCTTCACGACCTAAGTCTATTCTTAGTTGAATGTCACCTTTATTGACATAAGTTTCGGTTAGCTTTGTCAACGTCTTGTAAAAACAAAAGTATCTTACTCTCCTTAATAAAAAGTATTTGTCCTATAATTTAATCACAACTTGAGAATTGATAAATTGATGATTTTACTACCAGACTTTTGAAAATTGCAAGGCGACTGTTCGTAGCCCGCTCTGCAAAAAGCCTATTCTGCGGTCTTAGTCTGATCGATTGGGTATTCCGGTTCGTTCTAATAACACGCCGGAGCGATATTTCACCTACCTCGATAGTATGTACATCACTTGGGCTGACACGATACTACACCGACGATTTATCGTGTAGATAGTGAGGTAAGGATAGACAATGGCCCATCAGATGGCGCTGCGATCTGCGGCAACATGTGTATGCTTTTAGCTTTAGACTTCGACACCCAATTACTTGGCTCCCGTCACCGGCGTCATTCATCACTACAAACGAGCGCTTTTTTACGCCACGCACCGAAGTGAAGGAAAAACGATACGTTTCGTGGAGAAATGGCCGAGTCTCCGCGTTTAGAGATATTATGAGGCAATTAAGGACTCACTTAATGGACAGGATAGACGGTTTTAGTTTGAGTGAGACTGTTAAAAACCGACAGCACTGCGAATGTCGTCGAGAAACCGTCTCAATAGTCTTTTAATTAGATCATTTTCCCCTTAATGGATTATAAAAATGGTGTGAGTATTATTATTTTTTATTTAAATATAAAGTTGAAATGAGTTTAAATATAAACCTCATACAGTAGACTGCTGAATTATCTATTTTTAGGTAAGTCGTAATGTCGAAAATTAGGGTAATTTCCACTATATTCAATGATAAGAATTAGGTACTTATAATTAATTTATGTAATTTTGTCTGCAAAGCTCTCCTATTTGTTTTTGACACCCGAGGGCGTTAGTTAATTGTGTAAAAGAATCATAAAAGTGGCATTGTGATAAACGTTGAAATTGGAATATAAAACGGGGTGTAAATTTACCCCCGTCGGGATATCGACGGCATCATTAAACGGCACGTGTACCGAGTTGTTATATTGCTATATAGTCAGCGATAAAATCAATAAAACATAATGTACACGAACATTAAAATATTTTTTAATGAGAATGTATTTAGGAGCAGTGGTAGCCTAATGGTTGTAACTTGGCCTCTAAGTCGAGGGTCCGAGGTTCGAATCCCAGGCACCGCTGATTTTTCTAAAATGATGTGCGTATTAGAATTTAGTTATCACTGCTTTATGGTGAAGGAAAACATCCTGAGAAACTTGTACGTACTTGTAAAAAACTTGTACGACTGAGAGTTGTCTAAAAAAAATAAAGGTGTGTGAAGTCTTCCTATTCGCACTTGGCCAGCGCGGTGGACTATGGCCTAAAAAAAATCTCTCATTCTGACAGAAGACCCATTCCCAGTAGTAGGACAATGATGGGTTGATTACGACGATTTTTAACTAGGTTTAAGTAGCAAACGATCCTGCAGTCTACCTCATGTAACTGGGCACTGCCTCAAATGATCTACTGAAATCTACACGTTACAGAACGGTTCTATTCAAAGTCAATCACAGATGTATTGCCACTTCAGATGACTAGTATGGCCTCACATGTAAGGCAGCCGGCATCCACAGCTCTTAACCGAAACGCAAAACTGCTTTAAGCTAGAAATAGGTATGGCGGTGGCACCTTCCCGATCGAGCCATGGTTTAACCATGTTTCTATTTTTAGTGTTAGGAATTATATGTAAAACAATTCACACTTCTGCTTCAGAGTAGATGCGTTCTCCTTCAGAACAAAAAGAGTTTAGGTCAATGTTAAAATACCAACTGCTTCGTAGGTGTGTTTGTTTTTAAGAAAAAAAGATAAGTCACTAAGTATGCGGTAAAAGCTTAAGCTAGTAGTTATTATTATCTTATCAGCTGTGCATACATCGTGTCTAGCTTCTTTAACATGTCATTTTTAAAGATATAAATTTCGTTGTTCTACTGAGAGTGGGACAGGTCTTTTTTACACGTACTTTGTTCTTTGCGCTTCTTACATTTTTCACACATCGCTAGTTACGATTTATAAAATGTGCATTGATATGAAATTTAAGCGACAGTACGTTGAACGTGTATTCCATTCCATCTGCACGTTTTCAGAACATACATTTCGTGATTGCGTTAAAAATATATTATAAAACGCTATTGAAAGGCAAAAAATATACATGCATCGCTCGGGCGTTGCTGCATCATTCCACACGTATTGTTCCTAGAACATACATGTAATGTTAAACGATTGCTCTTCATTCAAATTAAATCTTGAGGATTTCTTATCTATACCCTTGAATTTTAATGATCAATTTATCGTTACAGCCTTTATAGTCGAGATAAATTACATATTCAGGCTGTATTTAAGTAAAAGCATCGACTCCAGTCAAGCACATGATTACCAATTTCTATACCAGCTAAATATTTTACCTAACGATCTTTGTATTCAAATTACGATGCCGTATAAGGCGTTGGCTGGATCGAGAGCGATCAATTTTGTTTTGTCGTACAAAAATAATAGTCGGTTCAACGCCGCAGCCTTTTCCCCCGTGACATATATCGGGGCCGCGTCGTGTGTCACAATGCCGATAGACATCAGTACCCGTCGCTGTGTAATGCTAAAGTGATTTTTATTACGTTCGATTCGGTTGCTTTGTTCATATTCAGACCTCTGAGGAGCGCGACAATACGTTTTGAAACGTACCTGCCGGGGGAAACTGGGATTTTCTCGCGAGTGGTAAAATGTGATTTGTGATCTTGTGTCTTAGGTTAATATAAGTGTATAGACCTATGTGGTAGATATAGAAGTTTCCAGGTCGGTGGAAATAATTGAAGTTCAGAAGACTGTTTTTTCGATTACACCTCAAAAATAAAAAATTGAAATATATTTCCTCTGTCACCGTTTTTCAAAAACTGAATTACCTACAGACTTCATCGTAACTATTATTACCCTGAAATGTGAATTATAAGCTTATTTAAAATTTCTACTGTCAATATGTCGATTGACGTATTTTTTGACATGTGCCGAAAAATATGGCATTCTTGGTACAGAGCACTTGTAATTTAAGAAGTTTAATTTATTAAGGTTTCAGTAGGCAGCCTTATGCTGTGTCGGCACGCGACCGCAGTGGGCGCGCTCCGATGCGCACGGCTTCAACTCCTGACATGCGGTTATGATTTTACACGGTCATGCTGGTATTATACTCCGCGCTTAATATGCTTGTGTATAAACAAATTATAAGTAGTTGGTATCATAATACCTTTAAATATATCGGTACTTTTATTATACAAGTACAAGTTAAGTACATAAATAAAGTACAATTTAAAAACAATTTATATAAAATGTTTAAGGCAGTCGGGTTTTTAACAATTTTACCAAGAAGCAGTATTTATAAAAGCTACTTAACGATGTTATATAATTTTACGTAACACAGTGTCATATAAAATTCTAACTTTCAGTAACGTATGACACTTTTTTGTAAATGTTGAAGTTTTCGAAAATTGCAATTGGCCTTTATTCGGTCCGTGTACTAAGTTATTTCAAAGTATCTTAAATGGACTTCAAAAGCGAAAATATAATTACCAGACTAAATTACCACGTAATATTTCCGTTGAAACAAATCTGTGAAGTGAACATTAAGGCCATAGTTTGAATAGAAGCGTGCCTGAAAGTGGCAGCTTAACATAAAGGAATGGAAAACGGTGTACCTCAAGAAAGGCACTCTATGCAGGCTTGTAATTTTAGATATCGAGCCACCCTCCGCACCCCGCAGGAACCCCGGCTCATCCCGACTTCACTACGGATTAGAATGAAAATACAACGCTTTATTATCTTCCCTTTGACCGTGTGTTTTACCTTTCAATCCACTTTTTCTGTTTTTGTCTGCGCCACTGAAGTCAACAGTATTAAAAATTGTTATTATGAACATATTATGTATTCGCCTTAGCATTGTTAGGAATTGGATTTAAATAAACTTATCAAGAAATTATGCAATTCTTAGCCGCCGTGCCGCATTGCTAACGCGATAAATCGGTTGCCAGCGTGTAGTTCTGAATATTGGAATTCTGGGTACTAATATTGCCCCAAAAATCACGTCGGTTAAATTATACTTATTTCATATTTAATCAAAATTTTTGACATCCGGTTTTAAATTAATAACTTTGTATATTGTTTTGATCTTTCCGCATCATCTTCTTCGTCATCTTTAGGTATTATCGTGGTTGCCTTGGTCAAACTATATGACTAATTACAATGATTTATGTTATGTTGGTACCACCAACTTGTGAAATATAATAGCTCCAAGCAAATTTGTGGTAAATGAAAGGCTATGAAAGGTTTTAATATTTTTTATTTTTTAGTCTCACAACATTTTCAATATTGTTGCAATATCAGTTTTGAATTAAAAGTAAATATACCGATGCATATTGTAAATGTACGACGACTCTTGTAGTACAGCAATTACTATATCGATCTGACACGCAGAGGGATATAGGTTCGATGCCCCGACAGACAGCAATGTAAGAGATAAATTATTTTTTATGTTTTGAGCCTTGGTGTTTGTGCTCTTAACTTAATATTGTAACGGCAACCATTATACTCTACGACTTTCCCCAACTTGTCATAATATTCTTAACATCTTGAATACTAGGCTAGGTGATCTTCCTTGTGAAAATACAAAGTGTGGGACGTAGATATTGGTAAATCAATTTGTTACATGACACATTGGAATTAGATCAAACAATAAAAAGCTACTGTTACTCGTTACGTAAAAGTAAAATGAAATTATTATGTTATCCAATTATGTTCACTCGTATTATATTACTGCGGCTGTCGTACTTTTTCACAGTCAATGTTCAGACACTAATTGATTGGCTTTTATTATAGTTTGTGGTTGTAATATGATATCATAGGTTACACCTACGTACACAGCTGTATTATTACAAAGCCGTTTCAAATCTGTATACATAAATGTTAAATAAAAATCACTACTAAATAATTAGGATAAATATATTATAGCCGCACAGAAAATACGTATTTTACAGATAAACACGTTTTCAACGACAGTAGATTGTACTATAAGCGACATTTATCTGCGCTGCGGTGGGGTGTCTCTTTGTAAAACGTTTGCGGATGAAAGATTTTGCTCGTTTCATTATTTCACATATAATTTATGACGCTTCTTAGATTCACGGTTTCCTCTCGGAAGTCGACATTTCGTCCGATAAGTGAATAATTCTGTCCTTGGCATCCTTTGAGCGACATTGTTTTTTCTATTTTACTTCGATATTTTTAGGCTTTGTTTTTCTAGGTCTTGTTAAACCGTAATGCTATTACCGTCTTTCATGTCTATGAAAGTAATGTTTATAGATAGAACGGGCGGATACGTCTTCTCTCCTTTTATAATCACATCTCCGCGATTTAATACGAGCGAAGTGCGGAGATCAAAGGGCTCTATGCATTAACTTATATTAAAGTTTTATTCGACGCCGCGTGGCCGCGAAGCTCAGCAATTTCCTTTTCAATTACGTCTACTTGAAATAAAAAATACAATTTTTATTTGTGCCGTGGTAATTAAAAAGGGATTCTGTAATGAAAAGGTATACCGCCAGTTCCGGGCGCTCCTCTCAATTTCGCTTCCGTTTGTTTGTTCCACGAGGGCCACGCCTTCGGGGACTAAGTAAAGGGTTGTTGGGAGCTGCGTTACATGCAAAATAATCCAACTGATACGACCGACATACATATATGTTTGGTAAATTTATCAAATATAATAAAGTTGTTCTAAAGCGTTAAGTTTATATTTTAGCGAGGACTAGCGATTAGTAATTAAAGACTTGCGATGTTTATAGGTACCAAGTGAGCAATATTTTTTCTGAATTTGAATTATTAAGAGACTAAGAAAGTTAACACGTACTTTTTAATGTTAAGATGCTTCGTTTTAATACCATAATATTTCAAAAAGGTGAGGCATAACTACATATTTGTTCATAATTCATCTGCTCGTACATGATTTCGCTGACAGACTTAGTAAAAAAATATTTGAACGACATAATATATTATATAATTGTAATAAATGCAAAATTAAACATATATATTATAACAAAAAATAGAAACCGACTTCAATGTCACCAAGAAACAAAAAATAATTTAAATATATATTCGTTTACATAGCGCATAGTTCCGAAGTCGGCGCTCAACCTATTTTGTTAGATTACAACGACGAAACTGTCTTACAAGTATATGAACGCTAACTTAAGAACTATGCATATATGTATATATACCATATCATATCATAAAGTAGAATCGACACAATAAATATATTGCAGGCATTGCTATCTCCTCTAAGGGGGTTGGACTGATTTATAACGAAGTTAAAATGCAGCTCGGTCTGGATCAGTGGATTTAAGCGCGCTGATTGTCGACAAAGCTCCTGTGACGTCACACGGATGTGCGACCGATTGCCGCCCGACTCTATCCCACTTCCGTCGCCTCGAGAAACACTATCAGCCTCACAAGTAGGAGAACATAATGACGTTCATTCTTGTGTGATCCATTGGAGCATATAGGTACTTTCGATTTCGAACTTTAAATGACATGATCTATACGTCTGAAGTATAAGTAAAGTGGAATTACATCTGGGGAACGGCAGTGCCCCAGCCAAGTCGAGCAAAAAAACGGCATATAATTTAAATTTACCTAAATAATATTTTTAAGCTCAAACTTCATTCTCATTTTAAGCTCAAACAAATATCATTTTAAGCTCAAACATCATTTGTAACTAAGAATGTAATCAAAGACGACTCACGTGGCGGAGTGGTTACCATACCAGTCTAACACGCAGTGGGTTCAGTTCCCTGCCAGACAGACATCTGAATGATGAATTTTCTGGTCTGGGTCTGGGTGTTTGTGTATTAGTCTTTGTGTGTCCATCGTACCCACGACACAGGAGAAAATCCTAGTGTGAGGCTGTGAGTGTAGAAAGAGTTATTTATTTAAATGTTAGATGTAATTTTTAACCTTAATTGCCGGTTTATATATAAAGTAATATAAATTTAACCTCTCATAAACCATTTTTTATAACAGACAATGGTAATAAAAATCATAATTACGTTATACAAGTACAAAGTATAGTTAATATATTCCTCGTCAGTTCAGGGCTATAGTGTAGAATAAGTATATATTGAAGCGACGAAGGAAGTTGAAATATCGCCGACCAATTTCCTCTCATTGTTGTGTTTGGTGGCTTCCAATTTTTCGTTTCTTGACCTTCATTTGCCTCAGATGTAAAGGTCATTTCTTTTAGATAGATTACTTCGATTAAATCAAGTTTTTAGATAAAATCGAGGCGAGCATTTTACGCATTTGTGATTGACTTCAGATATAATCCATGTTCTATGTCCATGGGCGTTATTGACCACTTACTTTATGCTTGTTTGCGACTTGAATGTTATAAAAAAAACGTATAAGTGTATCAGGATTGATAAACCTCTCGAGTTTCGACTTTGTATGACTTCTAGTCATCTTTCTCCGTCTTATAACAACAGCTTAAATGCCGTTCTGATTTGAAACCAAAACTGCAGCAGATGAGAAAAGAGGCAGAAATATTTAACGAACATTCCCAACTTGTTGCATTGCTACCTTTAAAGATTATCTTCATGGTAGCAACGCATCTATATTTACTACATCTATATTAAAAAACATGTTATATACAGCATTGGAACCACTTACAAGTAACTTCCGACCAAAACTATAATAGCTATATGAAGAGCTACTTTCAATCATATCAACTCAATGTATTTCTGGAGAAGAAGCGGCGAAGAAAACTCCACATCAACCGGAACTCCAATAATAATATATGTGTAGTAATAATACCCCGCTTTAGCGTACGTGAGAAGATGCAACATGATTAATTATTCGTAGACATTTCATCCACAAACAGGCTAATATTTTATTTATGGTATATTATGGTAATGCGCGGTGCTCGGGCTCATGAATAACGTTCTAGTTGTAAAAGATTCGTATATTTCCTAGAGACGGTAATGTCGTGCTCAGATTTAATATTAATGTAGGGTTATAGGTAGACATCGTGGGGATAACGAGATCGCAAGCGTAGCCGCTCGATAAGGACTGTTGTTCAAGTTTCTACGACACATGACTGGTATATTTCTAAGAATTGAGTAAGAAATCTAATACATATGTTTAGTGAAATTCACGACTCAAAATATATTATATAACTGACTTTTTCTTTTATTAATATGAAGTTGCAAACAAGCAATCAGTCCAGCTGATGTTAAGTGGCTACTGTCGGCCATGGACATTTGTAAGCAACTTCATATAAAACAGGGGATTTATACGAAGTCTATCACAGATGCGTTGCTACTCTTAAGGACTAAGATGGTCGCCTCATATAAAAGTGAGCCCGCAACTACACCATTCCACCGAAACGCAAACTGCTTCACGCTAGAAATAGGTTTGGCGGTGGTACTTCCCCGGTCGAACTACATTGGTTCTACTACCTGGAAAATATATGTTTAGAATGGTCTATTTACTAGACCTGTCGGCATACATAAATACATACATTCGAAAAACATTACCCTTCTTCTGACGCAGGATAAAAAGCTACAAATATTTAGGATAGCCGAAAGTTTCTGGTCGTTTTCCTTTCCATAATAGGGCGCGCTTGAATTTGATACAACTACACGGATTTAATATTAATACAGGGTTCGCAGACATCATATGTGGGGATAACGAGGTCACCGGCGGTGCTATGGTCGGCCACACGATAGATTTTTTCCCATTCTGTTCGGCTTTCTTCGATTTCTGTCGCTTTAATAATGCTGATTCGTTCTATTGTGTTCCATGTTTACGACAGATATGTAATCGTTTACTGTTTTGATATTTCGGATAGAAGCAATAAGGTCTTAATAAACAAAGTATTTTTATATATAAAGTACAAATATACCAAATTAATTGCTAAAAATTAAACCTGATTGTAAGCGTTTGATTGTGTTTGAAATGTCTTCGAACAAAAAAGTAATTTTATTCAGAAACCTTAAAAACCTTTTATTAAGGTAGATTTTAAGCCCCCACGAATAAATAAGTGGTCTGCAATTAAAGGGTCACATTTACATATTATAATTGCTCGGGTTTAAACTAAGATGTCTTAATAAACCTTTAGTTATCAACGCATACTAAATTGTAAAATACATGTAAAATAACCCAACATAATTTAATTAAGCCGTATTAAGGTTTAATTTGAAAATACAACGCTATATTATTGCTGGGATCTTGAATTTTATGAAGAGATAATGTCCTCGAAACGCCAGCGACCCTCTTGAAATATTCTAAGAAATTTGCGATTCAAATGCGCAAAGCCGTTTAAAACGCCTAACAAATTAAAGGCGGACTCGTTAAAGCAATTACTGATTACATTATGAAATAATACTTTCGCATACCTATGAAAATATGATAATCTTAACAGGGAAAATAAAAGTATGTTTTTAAATTTTAAGACCTTGTAGATAATTTCCAAATGATGTTTATAGTTATAATCCCACGATATTAACTGCTTTGACAGGGCTTGTAACGATGTTAAGCTGAAGATTAACCGAGTACAAAGTTGCGTGCATCAACGAGAAACTACTTTTGTCAAGCATGACGTCCATGTTTTAATATTTTACCGAAAGCTCAGCGCTGAATCGTCGAATACGCAAACAAAGCAAGCACCTTAATAACCATGGCGCAGGATACTTCGCAATAGTACGCGAAGCAGAAATCTCTATAATCCGAACCGCGCTCTTTACAGAGAGTAAACGGGCAGGAGCTTTTAAAACTCGTTCTTCGTTTAGATTTGCGCCGATATAGATAAGTAGACTTGTCATCTTAGTCTTAGATGTATTTTAGTCTCCAAAAGTCCACCGGGATGAAAAATAAACCGGGAAAAGATTTAATCTGTGAGTGTTTCTCTGTCTGTTTAAATAGAAGTCACAGGAGACGGCGTCTTATCGGCGCGGCCCGTACCTATTTGCCGAGCCGCAGCCGGCGCCCGCACCGCGCCGTAACTTCCCTTGTTTGCAAACTCGGATTGGATCTCGCGTTCTACTTTCCTCAGGACGTCCGTAATTTAGTTTTATGATTTTAAAATGTTGTCGCCACTGACCTAAGTACTGTTTGAACATAATTAAACAGTCACGTTTTAAAGCAACTTAGCCGCACTTTGTCACGAATCTGCCATGTTTACGTAATCGCTTGATGGAAGATAATTAATTTCTGGGAAGTAACAGATTGGGAAGATTGGCAGGCGGAGCGATGTCGGTCACTGCACAGTGGGAATCTGACGTGACAATGGGATACAATGAGGATACGGACCCGGGCCAACCTATGAATACTTGAAATGACTTTGACCAATTGATTGTAACGCCGCATTGTGTTCGAAAAGAAAAGTCTCATGTCGTGTGTTAGTTCGCTTTAACCATATTGAATAAAGCCGACAAGCATTTAGCACGAGTCACGGTAACTATGTAAAATGCAGTTACGATTTTGGTAACACGTTGAAATTTTAAAATAAGCATTGGACGTTAGAAAAATCGATTGGTTACAGATTTATCGATGGAATGTGTAAACACTGTAACTTTGTAAATAATGGGAACCTAAACAAACCCACGTGTTCACATATGCTGGTGAACAAGTGCATCACAGCGTGTGTGAAGCGGACAGGGGGATACAAGGGACTTTTGTTTAGGGCATAAAATTATATGACGTCAATAAATCCTTTGTTTACTGGGCAAATGAACGCTGTTGGATCAAATTGCGCCTGCTTACACTTGAACGCGATAATTACAATGATTCCATTTTGGATCCATAATTACTGATTTATTTATTTTTAAGTGGCCTTTGTTCCCATAGGTTTATTGCAATGAATACTTTGTTATATGAAAATTTTGTCTTATCCTCAACATTTTTATTTGTAAAGATATCATGATAATATTTACATGAAATGCTAGTTATAGTTTATTTTAAACAGTACCAGTTTTATCTTACACTTACAATATTGACACAATAATTTATAATTAATGCCTTGCTTTTAGTTAGACTAGAATAAGTAATGTCGAAATATAAAGACAGCTTGTGTTCTTTATAAGAGCATGTTTTGTTGGCTTTGATCTCGTGTCATAAATAAGTAGGTATCATGGATATGATTCACTTGGTAGAATCATGTCATGAGAATATATAAATTTTTATTCAGCACCGAGCAGTTTCATTAGCCAATGTCGTTCACGTGTCTGCAGATCGAGTTTACTTGTTGTTTTAATTACGTATAAAATTCCGTTATATGACCTGTATGTATCCCATTACATGGTTTTAAGGAGAATATAGGTAATTTTTTCTAAATCGATATCTCTAATTAATTTTTAAATCTGAAACTCTAAATCTTTATTTAACTTTCAGAAAGCCCAGAATTTGAAGATTAATATGAAAGCGATAAGAACATAGGCTTAGGAAATGTTAGTTAAAAAGACTTCTTTTATTAATGTTTACGAAAATACTATAACAACGCTTGTTAATGCATTCTCTTTAAATAATTTTGTGAGAAGAATTTTTAGAGCGAACAAAAAGAATCAAAACACTCGACTTCATAAAGAACACGTCGAAATATGTCAACTCTTTAAACATAAATCCCATTATGTACCTGATAACGGACACAATAGTTCCGTCGACAGATGTCCTTGCAAAACAAACTTCGTACCTAAATCATTGTAAGGAAAAATAAAGTTGAATTAATTATACCGCATACATCGGTAGAGCCGTGTAACAATAAATTGTCATCAATGACGTGAATCGCAGTATAAAATGTTAATGCCGCGTATTATGTCTGACAACAATGACGTATTGTGCGAAGAATTTGGGAAGCACGCCGTGTCCCAGACGAAACTTTACAATCGGTGTTTATATTTTAAAAGGACCCATTCAGTTTACCAAAAAAATACCCTTGAACTTTTTTCTTTAAGCTTCGGTGACAGTTTCTGACGGTATCAAATCAGGGTTTTTTTCAAACAAAAACAAATATTTGTATTTTATGAGGTCATCGCTAAATGGTTTGAGCTTCAACTTAAAAGTTAAGGAAGTTAGAAATATTACGAACGTTGGATATCTTTTCTTAAGTATATTTAAAGAATTATCGTGCTATTTTTTACAGTATGGAAGTAGTAGACGAGCACTACCATTCCAGCATTCCACCTCATGGTAAGTGGCCACTGCCATCTATCGACATCTCTAATCAACTCCTGATAAGAGTTTTATTTGAAGTTAGTCACAGACGCCTTGCTATCCTCAAATAAGTACCTTCCTTCCTATACTAGACGACCCGCGTGGCGGAGCGGTGGCTATACCGGTCTGACATGCAGTGGATCCCAGGTTCGATCCCCGAGCTGACAGAAATGTGAATGATGAGTTTAGATTTCTGTTCTAGGTCTGGGTGTTTGTGTATTCGACTTTGTGTGCCCATAGTACACGACACAGGAGAAAATCCTACTGTGGGGCTATGAGTGTAGAAAGCGTTTATACCCATCAGACCAGAACAAAGCAATGCATAACTGCTATTATAAGACACAAATAGGTGTTTGCTATTTGGATGAGACACTATCAAGTATGGATATGTGTACACTTACTATGTTTATTAGCTTTTTGAAGTCAACAGCTGGATGTAAGCATCCACAAATGGGGGTTTTTGCCAACTGCTTTGAATGATTTTGGGTTTTCGGTTATTTTCGTGTCCGCAATGGGCGTTAGTGTTTCAAAGGATGACGAAATTGCCAATCTACTGGACATTGTCTCTTAGTCGCTTTACGACAACCACGAGAAGAGAGGGAGTGGTACTATTTAAGTTTGACACCACACGACATTCACCGATGCTTGATCATAGATACTTTGAAAATCCAGTAGCTACGCCACATATCTTTAGGGTTCCGTACTCAAAGGGTAAAACGAAGCCCTATTAAAAGACTGCTGTTCATCTAGCCGTTGTTACCAGGATGTACCTCATGAACCATGATGGCTAGACAGTTAAAATATTCGCAGATGATGTATTTCTGTTATCGCTATAACAACAAATATTAAAAACAGACTGAAATAAATAGTGAAGGGGGCGCCCATAGAGAAAACATGGTTATATGCTCGATATTAATAACGTCTGTAGGTAAACGTTTAAAATATTTACAGAATATTTAGTTATTTTAATGGGGGAGGGGGGGGGGGGGAAAAACGGAAAAAAACTTTTTTGCCTGTGTTTGACTCGTACTTAGTTTGTTATTATTAATATTGTTGTTACAGGAAAAAC